>WHYT01016726.1:188938-209398 GCA_009806455.1 Tetrax tetrax
GTTTTTTTTTTTTTTTAAATTTTTTTTTTTTTTTACCCCGAATTTAAAGCAAAAAAAAAAATAAATCTGCCCCGTAATTTGCTCCCGAAGTGGAGGCGCGCACCGGCTCCCGGCGCTCCCGGTTCCCCCTGCCCTGGGGAGGGTCGCGGGAGCGGGTACGGAGGGATCCACTTCATGCTCTCTGTAAGGAGAAGGAAGGACATTTTGGGGGTCTTCGCAGGGGGCCTGGCGGCCTACGCGCGGACTAGCCGTGACCCCGGCCGCCCCCCAGGCACATCGCACCAAGGGGAGAAGCTGGGGGACCGAATTTAGTGTCCGGGGGGGGGTTGTGCTGCCACCTGAGGAGGAGTGTAAAGGGTGCGGAGGTGCCCCCAGTAGTGTGCACCTGTCTGGCATGGGTTCTCTGAAGGACTCCCTGTGTGTAGAGGCAAAGACCCTGCGTGAGGAATCACTCTTCTGTGAGATGTAATGGTGGGGGGCGGAACCCACCAAAGCGAGGTTTGGGGCATTCAAGCACCTTCTCAGGTCGGGGAGGCAAACCTGACGCCTGGTCCCTATCACTGGTGTCGGTGTCCCCCACCTTAGGACCTTTCCAGCACGTGCCCATCGCTGCAGAGCCGCACTGCTCCCACGGCGCGCAGAGCTTGGGCTCTGTGTGGCCGGCCCCGGGCTCCCACGTCCTTGGGGACAGTGCCCGTACGCCAGGCTCCGTGGGTTGCTGTCTTTCCGCTTTTAGATATTTGCGATGTATTGAATGGTACGATAGATGCGTGTTGGGAGCAGCTGGAGGGGTGGACGTGGATAGGACATCATGTGTTCGAGTGAGCCTTGCTGAAGTGAGCTTGTGAACGCTACTCTGATGTTATAGTTTGATGCCGTATAGATCATAACTGCCTGTGAGGCCCTCCAAATTGTGTGCATGTGTCTGACATTACATAAGTGTACTGTCAGGTGAAAATACATTTTAATGCAATTTTTGTATTTTTTTTGGTTAAAAAGTGAAAAACCAGATGAACTCTGAGCAGGACAGAGGGTTTGTGCCTTAAGTCACACTTGCTGTGAAAATTTCGACAACCCATGTACGTTCATGCAAAACAGTGTCGGGACAGGGGGGAAGTCTGTCAAAGTCTACAGCACCAGCGGTGCCTGGGGAGGGCTGTGGGGGGCTGTGCCCGGTTTCCTGAAGCTCTGTACCGTGTTTCCCGGGCCCCCTGGGCCACCCCCTGCCTACTGTAGCTGCCGTTTGATGTGATGCTTGTGGCACCAGGAGACTGGCGACTGCAGATGGGGCTCTACGTGGGGACTTCAGCCAACATCTGACCTGTGGGTTTTCCTCTCCTCCCCATCCTGCCCCTCCCCCCTTCCTCCACAGCCCCCCAGAGAGCCAGTGCTTGGGCGTGTGCGGAGCGGTGGGCTTGGTGAGGCACCCCAAAACCTCCTCACCCAACCCCCGACACGAGTGGCATGAACTTGGAGCCGGGCGAGTGCGGAATGAACTCGGTGAGCTGTGGCAACGGGAAACTCCGCCAGTGGCTGATCGACCAGATAGACAGCGGCAAGTACCCAGGACTGGTGTGGGAGAATGACGAGAAGAGCATCTTCCGCATCCCCTGGAAGCATGCCGGCAAGCAGGACTACAACCGCGAGGAGGATGCCGCTCTCTTCAAGGTAGCACTCAGCCTGGGGTTGGGGTTGTGGGACACAGCTGGGGCAGGAGGGATGTCCAGAGGCTCTGTGGTGGCCCCTCGCCATCCCGTCCTTGCCACCTGTCTCTGCAGGCTGGCTCTGCTGGGTGCCCACGGCCATCAGCTGTTGGCATGGTGGCCCTGTCTGGGCTGTGGTGTTCCCCATGTTTGTGGGATGAGACAGCCCATGCTTTCCCTCTTCTCTGTGTGGAGCTGAATGCTTGTGGAACTGCAGCACATCTATTTCTACATTTGTCTTGGGTCGTTTTCTCCCTTTCCTTGTGCCTGCTAAACTGTCTTTCCTACCGTACCATACTGTGTTTTTCTCAGCCTAAACCTATAGGGAGTAAATTCATACACATATAAAAACACACATATATGCTGTTTCAAGCATTGTGGACTTGTACCTTGTAGTTGATTCTTTCTCTTTTTTCTTTCTCTCTTTTTTTTTTTTTTCTTTTTTTTTTTTTTTTTTTTTTTTTTTTTTTTTTTTTTTTCCTTGTTCTTTTGATTATCTGAAATATTTCTAGGCGTGGGCTCTTTTTAAAGGAAAGTTCAGAGAGGGCATTGATAAACCAGATCCCCCTACCTGGAAGACAAGATTAAGGTGTGCTTTGAACAAGAGCAATGACTTTGAAGAACTGGTGGAGAGAAGCCAGCTGGACATCTCAGATCCCTATAAAGTGTACAGAATAGTGCCAGAAGGAGCTAAAAAAGGTAAAGCATCTCCAATTCCCCGTGTAACAGAGTGTGAATATATCTCATTGTAAGCATATGAGGGCTGAAGCATGCTTTTCTGGACTGGCCCTGCAGTCTTTTTAAGTGTTTTAAGAAGCCAAAATGCAGGGCTCAGGCGCAGCTTGTTCCGGTGAGTTAAGAGGCCGCGTCTGCGGGAGGACTGCTGGGGTTTGAAAGGGAGCCCTTGCAGAGGATGCAGACAGGCGCCCTGTGCATCGCTGGAGGAATTGCTCTTTTAACTGGAGTTTCCCTGCCAGTTCTGTGTAGAGGGAGCCAAGCAAGCGGCTTAAGGGACAGGGAAAAAAAAATAAATTGCTTGCTGGATGTAGGTTTTGAATACAGGGAAGAGCAGAAGTGTTCTGAGCTGGGCAGTAGGTGACTGCTGCTGGGGGAAGAGCAAGGGATGCCCAGCCTGCAGCCTCCTGGGCAGAGCCTGGGGGCAGTGCCTGCTTTCCGAGAAGCTCCTGATGCCAGACAGGGCTTGTGGGAGGCGAAGGCTTGGCAGGGCCCGGGGAGGGCATTGTAGTGCACTGGGGATGGCTGGGCAACTGTTGTTTGTGGGGCACCAGGGAGCCCAGTGGGACGGTCTACCTGCCGGGAGGGCTGGGAATCCTGTTCCAAATTGGCACTGGAGGGCATTTTAGTCCTCTGCTTGTTCAAAGGCAGGTTGTATGGATTTGTCTTCAATGTGCCAGTTTTGTATTTCCTTAGGATAGGGTTGACATAATTTATTTCTGTCCCTTTGGTGAACCTAGGTGCAAAGCAGATCAGCATGGAGGAGCAACCGTTAATGATGAACCATCCCTTTCCAATAACATCTCCTTACACTTCACTACCATCTCAGGTATGACAGCGGTTATATGTTTCGCTCGGTGCTTGTACGTTGAGCGGCATCATTTCTGTGCTATGCGCTATGTCTGTCTTTGCTGGCGTGGCTGTCTTGTTCTCTCTGGGAAGAAACTTTATTATGAAAACTGAGAAATCGAGAAGCGGCTTTTCTAATGTCATATGAGGCCACAGGGCAGTTGATTTCCCTTGGTGTTGTTTATCCCTGAGTAATAGCTCTTTTTTGTTGGGCGATAGATATTTGTGCACTGCCATTCTCTTGATGCCAGAATGTAAGCACCCAATGACGCCTTGCTCTTCCAAGCAGACATTTACCAGAAGTGCTTTGACTGCCTTTTGTTATTCCACCCTGCCTATTATTTACACCAGTGGTGAGAAGTTCATTGGAAAGCCTCATTGCTGGTGGTGGCGAGGTGCCATTCTTGTAGCCTGGGCAAGGCTTAGACCTCCGCGGGCTTTGTCAGAGCAAATCAAGGAGCTGAAATGTGAAAGCTGATGCCAACGCCTAGTGTTAGTTTTGACAGCTGCCGAGTAAAAGAATATCTCGTTAAATTGAATAGGTACCAAACTACATGGTGCCCCATGAACGGAACTGGAGGGAATTCGCCCCGGAGCAGCCACATCCCGATATCCCCTACCAGTGCACCAGCGTCCCCTTCACGGCTCGCAGTCATCATTGGCAAGGGCCTGGCTGTGAAAATGGTAAGACGCTCCCGTTTAGGGTTACTTGCTGAGGTGGTCACCTAGAAGGACCGCTGATTTAAGGTTTCTTATTTGTGGCTTTGATTGGGATTAATAGAAGTGGCCGGAGAGGAGTGCTGGGCTCCCTTCAAAGAGAGCCACAGGGTCCGTAGCAAGAGCCTTTGCCCTGGCTCTTGCTTTCACTGCCACCATACATGCAGTGTGTGGGCTGTGCAGTTCTCTGCGTTGATACAAGTCAGCCCCCCAAAATCCTCAGCTGTCTCAAAAACCCTGAGCAATAAAGGCAACTTCCCCCCTGCAAAAAAAAAAAACCCAACCCTGAAATGGGGACATGTGTTCTTTAGCTTTCCTTTCTGATTTTGGACCTTTTGAGGCACAATAGGTGAGGTTTCTGCTCCAACCTTGTGGAGTAGAATGCCATTATTCTCCTGAGAGGAAAGCTGAAATTACTACTTTATTTTAGTGCTGCGGCAGTGGAACAACTTGTCATGGATTGAGTCTCTCTTGGGGCTGGTACAGCAGAAACAGAATAAAGGGACATTTCCCTCCCCAAAGATCCCACAGTACCAGAGCCTAACGGAATCATGGCGTTCCAAGCTCTGCATCCTTAGGAAAAAGCCTGAATTGTGACAATTGGCAATGCTGAAGCCTGCAGGGGATAAAATATGAGAGAAAGGGAACTGTGTGCAGGGTAACTCACCTGAGGATGCAGACATTTGCTTCGTGAGGCGAAGCAGCTGGTTCGGAAGGGCAAGAAAGCATGAGAGGTGAGGAAGGACTTCTTGGAGCAGATACTGCGTTTTCAGAGGACAACTCTCTAGAGGTTTTGGTGCAGAGAAATCTTTGGGTCTGCTAAAAAGTAAATGCTCAGTGCACTGCAGCTTTTGCTGGCAGTATATTGGAATTATTAGCCAGAATCTTTTGCTTGTAGTTGAGCTATTTGCTAATAAAAAAAATTGAGGTAGCAAGCTGAATGAACTCTGCCCTGAGTTCGTGAACATTCGGATGCTTTGCTGACTTTGGAGGCCGTTGTTAGTGGCTGGTATTGGCTTTCACATTGGGCTCTAGAACATGTCAAGAAATGTGGGAGTTTTGTATCCGCATTGCCCCAGCTCCTGGTCATTGTGGGTTCTGCTGTTGGGAAAGGTAGTGTGTGGTTGTCTGCAAGTCACTTGCATCATCCTCCAAAGGCTTTTGTTGACGTTAAGAATCAGAGGGGAAAACATCAACCGCCCATGTTGTAATCCACTTACTGAAAGTTATCTCTTGGAACAGTGTAATAATAGTCCTGCTAATAAAACACTAATAATCTGCTGCTGCACAATTTTCTTTACCTACTTTGAAAACAGTGTTAATTCCAGCTTTATTGTTACACTCATCTTTAGTAAAATTCCTTATACAAAAGGGATGGTTTTATGCAAGCGACTTTTAAGAGCACTGTGGTCTTGTTAAAAATGTAAATTATTTCTGTAATAGATTATGTAAGGAAAAAGGACTAGAGGGAATAGTGAAATGCTAAGGGAGTATTTCATGCAGACCCAAGTAAAAATACAGCCCAAACAGCATCTGGAGAGATTGGTAGAATTGGCATACTTGTAAAAATCGGGAAATAAGACCTTTTTAAGAAGAAGGGAGGAAGAGAGAGAGTTCCCGGTGGGGCCCAGAAAAACTCGCTTTTGCATTGCTGTGATCTCTGCCCAAGCTTTTATTTTAGGATTTAGGCAGCTGTCACTGACTTTTGTTTGTGAAAACAGGTTGTCAGGTGACAGGAACCTTTTATGCTTGTGCCCCTCCTGAGTCCCAGACTCCTGGCATCCCGATTGAGCCAAGCATAAGGTCTGGTGAAGCCCTCGCCCTGTCAGGTAAGGTCCGTAACCCCCCGGGCTTTCTGAGGAGCTTGACAAGAGACTCCCACTGCTGACTTGCCCTGGTACCATCTGTCCTGTCTGATTAAAAGAAAAAAGAAGAAAAAAGAAACCTCTTTGATGACTGAAATCGGTGTATGGGCTTAAGCCTCTGTTTGCTAGGATACTTAAGCACTTGTAGCCCTAGCTCCAAGGGATCGAGGGACTGTGGATAAAGTTAATGGAAGTGCTTTGCTGGGTCACAGTGTTAGTGCTGGTGAGCCACCAGATCAGGCCTTCGTAGGGGAGTTTGGAAATTTTGAGGAGGCCAGTGACTTTTAGCTCAGTTTTTTTATTTGAGAGGAGGCCCCACAAAAGCTGATGGTACCTGGGTACCTTGTCATGTTCCTGCTGGTGCCATCTGGCTTTTCTCTGCTTCATTATTCATGGTGAAAAAAATAATTTGGGAAACAGAAGGAAAGTAATTTCAGCCTGGTTTGCAGATGTCCGGTTGCTGAGGGACTTTCTGAATAACTCTGGGAAAAGGTGTGGGAATGTGCTTTTCAGAGAAATAATGGATAAACCTATAACATGATGCCCAGCAGGTTTCTTAAGCAGGATTGTTCTCCTGAATCAGTCTGTCTGTATTGTATATATGTGTGTGTGTTTGTGTATATTTGTGTATATATAAACATATATTGTACACACACACATATATTTTATATATATACACATTCACTGCTGTGTGAGTTCTTACGGGTCAGCCAGGTTGACCAAATGGCCATTTGAAAGTAAGGCTGGGGATTTTGGGTACAGCCCAGGTGGAGCTGGAGCCAGAAGTTGCTTCTCTTCAGGCAGCTGAGTGCAAGTTTGCCGGTTCTCTGTGCAGAAGATTTCTTCTTTTATGCAAAATCTGGGGAGAAGCACAGCTACTTCCTGATTAAATCTGAGGAAGTGTACTGAGCCAGTGGGTTTAATTGTGACGTGAACTTGGAAAATGTGACAAACTACAACTTTTCGTGTGCAGACTTTCTCTTTTAAACGGAAATGTGAAGTTTGCAGGACATTAGTTCCTGCCAAATTCCCACATCAGTAGCCGTTATAATAAAATGGGAGAGCATTAATGCTACCGTGCCCCAAAAGTTTTAGTATTTATATTCTTTATATGATTTTTGCTAATGTGGACCTGTCTTCTGGGTGGTGGTGACCACTAGGCTCAAAAATCTCATGTAAGTTTGTCTCTTGACCTTAGTACAGATCTGAAAACAAAAACATTCGTACTAATGTATCACAGTAATTCTTTTTTTTTTTTTCCTCCTTATAGATTGTCGACTCCACATCTGCTTATATTACCGTGAAATACTGGTAAAGGAGGTGACAACTTCTAGTCCTGAAGGTTGTAGGATATCCCATGGCCAAAGTTATGAGGTCAGCAGCCTGGACCAAGTTATCTTCCCTTATCCAGAGGATAACGGCCAGAGGAAGAACATAGAAAAACTACTGAACCACCTGGAACGGGGGGTAATACTGTGGATGGCACCTGATGGCCTCTACGCTAAGAGACTTTGCCAAAGCAGGATCTACTGGGATGGGCCTCTGGCTCTCTGCAGTGACCGACCCAACAAGCTGGAGCGGGACCAAACATGCAAGCTCTTTGATACTCAGCAGTTTTTAGCAGGTAATTCCCACTATGGCTTTGGTATCGGTTCTGGAGATGTCACCCGGTTGCTCTCCACATCAGTTTTACAGGAGTGATCTTTTCATGTTACCTTATGAATTACAGTAAGAATTACCCCTTACTTCTTCTGGGCAAGTGCAACCAAGGAGTAGCTCACTCCTGGATAATCTTGTCAAATTCTGCTCTCTGTGCACATTCAATGCCCCTGCACAAACCAGCAGGAGTAAGCTGATGCTTAGCTGGTGATACCCAACACCCCACATCTCTTCAAAAAAGAAGCGTAAGGAGGAACCTAACAAAATAGTCTTCCCACAAATTGAGTGACAGAGGAAGGTGGATCTTGATCTTGGATCTGCTGTTGTAAGTCGTGGGTAGGTCTGTGGCTTGCACTCACACTGCTCTCAACCTGACCCAGAGTGAGCCTGAGATCTTGCTCAGAGTATACAAATATCACCATGAATTTCAGTAGAAAGCCTTCTTTTCAGTCTGTGCCAGCGTTTAAAAGGTATTGTGGCGTAAAAATGATTTCATAAGCTCTGAAGTTTTAGGATCACTCTAAGCAAGGAGGTACATTACCCCTCCAGAGCTCTATGGGAAGGTCTTGTTTTGCAGAGGATGGTACAGAGAGGGCAAGGGCACTCTTCGGCCTTCTCCTTCCAGCCCACAGAGGGAAGGGGCAGAGCGACAACTCTGCTTCCCAGGACTGCTGAGCAGTTAGAGGGAGGAAAGCTGTTCCCCTAGAGAAACTGGTGGGAGCTGGTCGTTGGAATACACATTGCCTCCTTTTTGAGATGCATGGCATCGCTACAGGTGAACTGAGTGCCTATTGTTTGGTGTGTTTTCTCAGTAGAACAGGGCATCAGCACTGCCATGGCTCTCTTAGGAGAATAATGCCTTGCAAAATTAAAAAAAAACAACCACAAACCAACAGTTTTAGCACACTTTATATTCCAGGGTTCATGCACCATCCTAGCAAAATGACCAAGCAAGAAAAATGTTTAAAGAGAGAAATCTTATATGGATATGAAAATTGACAGTTAGAAAGGGGAATTTGAGGTCAGGGTATTGGCTTGGGCTTCAATCACATGCTAATTTAAAGATGTATAATTCTGCCTCTGATTATGGTTTTGGAAATCCCTTTCCCTTTGCTCGGGTGGTTTTTCAGATGTACTCTGGGTTCTTCCAAACGGTTGACAGGACATCTCTTTATAGATGCCTGACCCCAAAGATAAGCTCAAGCAATAGTTATTTTTTCCCTCTCCTAAATTACTTATGCACCAATGCCTGTGCAGACCCAAGCATGTGGTTGAAGTCATAGTCTGTGGTGTGTGCAAAGTGAGTTTTTGCATGTGTTGATGCTCAGCTAGGTTTGTAAGTGACTTGCCATGGGTGTATCGTATCTGCATGTTAATTGAGTGTAACTCAGGTCCCAAACTGCAGGCAAGCTTAGGGATTCCTAAGAACTATTGTGGACCACAACTATTAGGAGTCCACTGAGGAGGTGGACCCTGCAATGCAAACTGTGCCGGAGTGTAGAGGCCCATGTTGAGCAGCCTGTACTGTTGAGAAGGCTAAAATGGCAATAAATCAGAAAACAAGTGGATGATCTCTGGGGAGTACTGCCTAAATGCAGTAAATTGGGCTGAGTGGAGAGTAGGATGACAGGAGGAAGAGAATTTGGGAGCATGAGGGTGGCAGGCAGAGGAGGATCGGCTTGGCAGAAGGAGGGGCGGCTGGAGCTGGAGTAGCAGGAGGTGGGGAAGATTTGGGGAGGTGCGTGGGGAGCTCAGCAGCGCAAGAGGAGGCACTCTGGCCTGGAAAGGGAGACAGAGTGAGTGGAGTGTTTTGGAGACGTGCGAGGCTGACCTCAAGCCCCGGTTGTCCTGCTGGAGGGAAAGAGCGAGCTTTCTTCTCCAGGTTCATGCCACAAGCTGCTGTGCAGCACTCCCACAGGTATTCAGGATTTGGAGAATTGGTGAGGCCAAATAAAACTAGGGGAAAAGAGAAAAAAAAAAAAAAAAAGGAAAACAGGGTTTTGAGGGAGACGCTATGGGAGAGCTATGGTTTACTCTGTGTTTTAAGTGAGCTGCCTGGTGACTGTGGTAGTTACTGAATTCACACCTTGGTCTGAAAAGCTTGTGGTTAGAGTAGAAATGACAGGAGTGTATTCTGGGAAAAGGTACTTCTGTCATGCCAATTTCGAAGACTCTCCTTCACCTGTGTAGCAGGGGTTGCTTCATTATAAGACATGGGTTTTAATATTAATTTCAGCTTTCTCCAGAAAGCATGCTCAGGGCTATAAATTAAAATGAAATCTTTACCGATCAGCTATGTAGAAATGCTTCACATAATGCAGACTTTAATTAGGATATTGTATTAAGTGTAATTTTTTTTTTATTTTTTCTGGAAAGAAATGCAGTGTCTAAAACACAATGTAGTGACTTTGGTGCACGTAGAAGTCTCTTATAAAGGCCTCCCCCAGTATCTTTCAGAGGGACCACGCTGACTGTTGGAGTGATAATATAATTTGTCTGTTTTCCTTTATGGGAAGGTGTGGGTTAGTGAAGGGAGTACAAGAGCCTTCCCGTCCCCCACTAGCCACAGTGATGACAGTGGCTCCATGACTGTGTCTAGCTGAGCCTGAATTGTGTGCCTGGCAGTACTTTAAGTCTCTGGCTCTACTAAGCCATTGGTTTCAGTGCTGCTGTTGGTGTCTGCTTGAGTGGATCCTTGGTACCACTGGTGTCTGCTCCAGGAGGTTCTGCTGTCATTGAAATACTAACTGGAAGACATCCCGTTTTGTGCATATGAAATGACTTATGAGGCAAGGCAAATAGAAAAAATGAAGTGTTATAACTAGCTCTTCCTGATCCACAGGAGAGTCTCCAAACTCAGTGTCTTCTCCTTACCTCTTGTCTTTTTCCTGACCTCTCTCATCCTTCCCTGAAGTTTCTTCATCCTCTCCCAGTATGCTTCAGGGTCATCCATCTGGAGCTCAGCCATCCACAAAGTCCTTCTTACCGAGCTGTACTGGTTTTGGTTGCAATAGAGTTAATTTTGTTCAGAGCATCCCATGTGGTGCTATGGTTTGGATTTATGATCAAAACAGTGCTGATAACACAGGGATGTTTTAGCTAATGCTGAACCGTGCTTGCCAGCATCAAGACTTGCTGTGGGGGTAGAGTGAGAAACGGAGAAAGTCAGCTGACTTTCATGTCAACTCTTGGTGGACAAGAGGTTGGGAGGGGACACAGCTGGGACGGCTGACCCAAGCTGACCGAAGGGATACTCCCTACCATATGACCTCATGGTCAGCAGTAAAACTGAGAAGGGAATTTGCCAGAGGTTTCTCTTGCTTGGAAACTGACTGGACATCGGCTGGCTAGTGATGAGCAATTTCTTTTTCCATCACTTTTTTGTCTTTGTTTTGTTTTGTCTTTTTTCTTCTTTTTACCTATTAAACTTCATTTATTTCAACCACAAATTTTCTCACTTTTGCCCTTCCAGTTTGCTCCCCCATCCTGGTGGTGGGAGCGAGCGAGCAGCTGCGTGATGCTTGCCTGTCTGCTGGGGTTAACCCACAACACGACTCTTTCTCTCTTCCCAGAGCTACAAGCCTTTGCTCACCATGGACGTCCGCTGCCGAGATACCAGGTCGCTCTGTGCTTTGGGGAGGAATTTCCAGATCCGCAGAGGCAGAGGAAACTAATTACAGCCCATGTAAGTAGGACTTCTGGCTTACCTAAAAGAAACATACTCCTTGGAGGATATGAATCTGCCAGTCAGGCTTTTCTACCTTGTGTAGGTTGTGAGGGAGGTAATAAATTACTGAAAATGCAGCACCATCCAGACTAGGAGGTTGAATCCCCTGATCTGCCAAGGACTGACTGGTAGCCCTCAGTAGGGCAGAGCACCTGATTTCCCTCTCTGTAGAGCATAAGTGTCATCTGTGATCTCTTGCAAATGCCTTGAAAACCTAAAGCTGAAAGGTACCCTTGGAAGAGCTGGGCTGTGTTGTTACCACTGGCCCAGTTGCCCAGCTCCTTGGACTGCCAGGCCTGTCCAAGATGTGGTGCTTTCACAACCACTGCATGTGAAGGTGCTTCAGAATCCCAGCTTGCATCTCAGGGAGCTCAGCCTGTAATGGGATGCAGGGGCTGCCTGTGCAGCTTCAGGGTTAATTTAGCTGACAAACTCATGGACTGACTGACCACAGTTCGCACACACTCAAAGCTAGTGTTTCAGGATGCTGTCTGAGAGAGGGTGATGACAGAGACTGAGACCAGGTACTTTCTAAATTGGCTGTGTTGGCCCATAAAACCACAAGAGAGGTGATAATGTACATGTTAGCGGTAGGGCTTAGCTTATTGCATCTTTGGGAAGAGAACTGGTGTCTCTTTTAATTTTTTGAAAGCCCCTTTGGTAGCAGCATGAGTCCCAAGTCAGACTTCAGTCAGCAGCCATGGCCTCCCCTTAGCTGCATAGCTTTTGTACTCCCACACTGCTGCTTAGCGAGTCGTTGGGGTGGAAGGTGGGAAGCTCACAAATCCATCCCGAGCTATGCAATGGCTGGTTAGAGGTAGCTCTCCATCCCCATTTCTCCTTAAATGATTTTCCACCCCCATTTTGACTTTCCGGCTTTCCATCTCTCCTTCCTAGCATCTCTCCTCTGTAGCCCCCTTCTTCATCTTCTGTCTTGGCAGCTTCTCTGTGAGCCTGTACCTCCTGCTCTTTCCAGAGCTTTGCTTCCCCCTTACCAGTTGTTCCTCAACCTCTTGGGCTGTCCCGGCTTGTGGACTGATGGGTCCACCATCCTACCAAACAGCTGTCCCCCAGAAGCTGTCTGGCTCACCTGCTGCATTGTTTTCCTGTCTCCCCCGTGGTGGGCTGGGAGGTGCTCAGCTGCCTCCGAATGCCAGTGAGAGGAAGGGAAGGGGGATCAAGTCGGGCTGCCCCAAGGTAGCCTTCTTGTGGAACCCTTCTCGTTCTCTCACTTTCCAGAGGCAGGACCCATAGACAGCATATTTTTCCTCCCAAATGGTGCCCATGTCTTAACATGGAGGGGCTGGCTGGCCAACAGGAGAGGGTTGTGGAGAAGAGTTGTCCAACCTGTCTGTCCCCCAAGAGTAAGGAGAGCTTCAGGTGTTTGTTCTCAGTGTGCAACTTAAATATTTGCCATCAGAGCCCAAAGCCCTGAGGGGGAATGTTTTTGAAGAGGTAGAAGTGAAGGCAGCATTAAGTTCTACAAATCCCTCTTGGTGGTTGAACAGATTCCTCATTGGAACTTGAATGAACTGAAACAAGAGTAACTGTGGTATTAGATTGAAATCTAATTTCAAACACAGTCGTTTGGTGACTGTAGCTCAGCCTACCTGAGGCTTCAGCATTTCAAGTTAAGCCCTGAAAGTACTTTACAATGCAAGCGCTTTGCGTATGCATTTGAAGACATCAAGTGGTCTGTAGGCATCACTCACACTCAGGGGCTGCAATTGCTAATACATCATTTGTGTCTCTGGTACCTGGCCTTCTAAACAGAGGCTGAGGAGGTAAGGAGTGTGTGACCTTAGCAAGGCACTTGGCAACAGAAC
Source organism: Tetrax tetrax (assembly GCA_009806455.1). Lineage (NCBI taxonomy): Eukaryota > Metazoa > Chordata > Aves > Otidiformes > Otididae > Tetrax > Tetrax tetrax. The sequence goes on from WHYT01016726.1 coordinate 202,020, forward strand.
AGGCAAACTCTAGCTTAAGACAGAGAATAGTGAGACCACTGAAATGGTTTTCCCACTCTGGTAAGGAGAACTGTTTTGCCCTGCCTTGTTTGTCACTTAAACACACCGTAAATAACTAAAATAAGGAGCATGGAATTTTGTCACATGTCTGATTAACATTTTGTCTGTTCTTAAGGTTGAACCAATGTTTGCCAGGCAGCTGTATTACTTTGCTCAACAAAACAGTGGACATCTTCTGAGAGGCTATGATTTACCAGAACTTGTGACTAGTCCAGAGGATTATCACAGATCTATTCGCCATTCCTCTATTCAAGAATGAGATCCTCAGAATTTTAGATGATCCTCAGAATGTTTTTAAAGGCACTGTAAAAGATTATGCAGAGTGGAGGAGCAAAGCTGGGTCGCAATTTGGAGATCCACATCACGGCTGGATGTGTTCAGGGGTTCAATGATAGGAAAGTGAACTAGGACAACCATATTGTATCATACAAATGACGAGTCTTCAATGTTTGGATGCTACATCTCCCATAGCTTCCGCTGTCGTTGAGATTAACTCAAAACTGACGAAATGATTGCTATGTTTACGTTTGCTTAATGTTCTCCTTGGGTTTTGAGGACTGATTCTTACCGAAGACTTAAATCAAGAGTTTACACTGTTACATTTGCAGGGCTATTTATTTTGGATTACTGATCTCAGGGAAGGTACATGAATTTGTGATGTTCCCAATTTGAAACTGTAACTGCTATAGGTGCATAGCAAACGTAGAGGGTTTATTGAGAATAGCTGATACATGTAAGTGGTTATAAATTTAGATTCATAAGTGTGATGCCTATATTCTTGTATAGAATACTTCAGTGTATTTTTAAAAAACAATGCAATTCTTCAGAGACATATTTTTTTAATGCCTGACTGACATTTGTCCTGATAATGAATTTTGTTGCTGCCACTGTTGTTATTGGTTTAACCCCCATAATAGCAGTTTCTAAGGTGATGCATTTAAGGTACTGTGTTAAGAAAAGTGACCGTTCAGCTCATATTACCTGTGGATTTAGTGGTTTAACCACTAAAATTCTAGAGTCCCAAAGAGCAGTTTTAAAAATAAATTACGTTTTTGTTACAATTGAAAGCTACTATACATTATATATATATATGTGTGTGTGTGCATTAGAATTATGTTGACAGACCTTGAAAATAGCACAGAAATGGTCCTCCTGGTCCTTTTTTGATGTCACACGCATGAGCCAGGTTAAAACAACCACCACCTCTGACTTAAACAGAGCCAGCTCTGCTCTTTGTGTGCCCTTGTGGCTTCCTTCCAGTTATACCGAAATGAAATGTGAAGGGAGAGTTCAAGGAGAGTAGTTTTTGGACTCCTGTATTAAGACAGTCAAGGAAATACTTGTTTTAACGTTTGTTTTCAAAAATTTTACAGAAGTATAATTTGATGCCATTTGCAGCTTTTAATGATAGGGTGCTGTTATACAGGCAAAGAGAAGGAGTCTGTTGGGTATGCGTGTCAGTGACATTTCCTCGCTGGCCAGTAGACCGTGTGATCTTAGTAGCTTTAACTCCAGCACACGATCTCCCCATGCTTAAGAGACATACTTCACTTGACTTTCTAAATGAGGAAGAAAAACCGGTACTTGGTCTGACAGCAGACTTGTGTTCTAGGGACTTTGAATTTATACATCTTAAAGATGCATGCTCTTTTGGGATATATTATCCCCCTCCTTCTCCACAGTGCCAAGCGGTATTAACAGATCAGTTTTACTTTTGTGTTCTTTGTTACTTGAAGTGTTTTTTCCTGGCTTAAAGATTTTCATAGGGGAGATCTCTTTCTAAGACATTAAAAGCGCTGCTCTAGGTTACCGTCAGAGCTTCTGCATATGCTTTTGGCCTGCACATACATTTTACTAAATGGGACTTTTGTGTTCAAACTGAAATGGTACAATACAAATATTTGATGTGTTTTTCACTTTTTTTTTTGTTCTAGTGGTCGTTGCTTCATATGCTCATTGCTTCAGCTCACATCTTTAGAATAAAGTCCTTATTCGCTACCAGCTTGATTTGTATGTGTTGTTTTCAGTAGTGGGGCAAATCTAACATGTGCGATTCTGCACTGTGAACCTGGGCAGCACTGCTGGCTAAGTCTACGGGGAACTGTGTTCTAAGCCAAAAGTGCAGGGGAAGGTCAAAAGGTAAGGATTATTTTTTTTTCTTTTTTTACAAAAATGTCTGCGATATTAGCTACAGTAAATAGAAAAAGGGAAAATAGGGAGGTTGCCCTTTGGCCGTTGGTTTCCCGGACTGCGGACAATGCAGTGGAACCCTGCAGCTGGGGATCTGGTGCTGCCACACACCAGAGGGCTCTGCCCCTGCCTCTCTGTGGCCTCTGGGGCTGGGGATCGGGCCGGTGCCTCCCCTGCCCAGCCCAGTGCCCGTGGACTCTCTGACCCGCTGCTTGCTGGTCGGGCAGCTGGAGCTGGAGGTGTTGGTTACTGGATGCTGCAATTTCCAGGGTGCTTTCAAGTGAGAAAGGCTGGGAAAGGGTGAAAGGGAGGATGACAAGTGAACTAAAATAGTGAAGCTAAGAATAGGACTGAATTTCACTGGGCAGCCTCTGTTTACTGGAAGTCAGGGTCCTGAGAAGGGTCCTTGGGTGCAGCAGCTTGCAGACAGCAAGGTGTGAAAAGTAGTTACGAGATTTGTGAAGTGTGTGAAGCTGGGGGGAGGCATTTTCTATTTATGTGGAGGGCCCTGGTAACTGCCAAGGTGCATTATCATTTTTGGCTTTGGATTGAGCTTTTAATCATTTTCCTTTAAGGAGCATGATTTAAAGTCAGCGTCCGTGAAGAGGGAGGGAGAAGAGCACCGGCTACGTTCTTGGCCAAACGCAACTTGCTTAGTTTGAATGCAGAGCGGTGTAGGTGAAAGACTTATTTTAACCAGACAAAGAGGTTGAGATATTTCTCTTGGAGATATGGGGTAGGGGGAAGAGTGGAAGGAAAATCAGGCTGTTAATTTGTACCATAAATTATTTTGCACGTCAGGGATTTAAAATTGCATTTGACTTTTGTGACCATCTTTTATTGTTCAAAATAACTAATGGATATGTAAAGTGGAAAAAAAACCCCAGCAAACAAGAAAAAACCCTGAAAACATTTTCTCCTTTTAGTATCTTTTTTACAGTCACTACGTGAAAGCATTTGAAGTACTTCCTACTTCTGTTAACTTCTGTTTATAGTTTCTGAGGTCTACTTCCTTCCTGTTATGATTTCAGTGGCGTTATAAATGACATGTTTTAATCCTGTCAACACCAAAGGCGTAGCTGGTGTGTTTTCAGATGATTTCAGCATGCGATCTGTGTCAGTATTGGTTTCTCTGATTTTAATATGGCCACATTTAACAATTTTTTCTTGAAAGGGTTTCGTGCCAGAGCTCTGCAGCTGAAGTACCTGTATTCAAGATTTGGTTCTGCTAAGTGGTTTTGCCTACTGGCGTAAACTGTAGTAGCCTTAAAGGGATTGTAGGTTAACCAGAAATGAGGAGATATATTTTAAGCTGAAATACAGTGTAACAGGGTTTGTGGAAAAAACACAGGATTCACGTGAAAACCCCCATGGCCTTTTAGACGGGCATATGCATGCTGTTTACATCAGCATTTGTCAGCAGCGTGGAGGTGGGGAAACACCACTCTTCTGTAGAGAGCTTTCAGGAAAAAGTAAAGCATGTTCTCTTGCATGCTCTCAGATCATTGTCTGTGTCTACTTGTAGAGAGGCAGAGGAGGGGAGAGAGAGAAAGAGTACTTAGCAAAAAAAAAAAACAAACATAATTTGAAATAGTTATAATATCTCCTTTCCCAGGCAAAACTACATGTAAAGCTTATCTGAACTTGGACAGCAAGATTTTAAAGATTGCCAGGGTATTTTTAATCTGAACTCTTATCTGGCTAGAAGGAGGCTAAGAGTTACTTATTTGCTCTCAAGTGCTTGCGAGTCTGGTCAGCTCCGAAGAGAGGTCAACAGATTTGTGTCTCTTGGGAAGTTAGGATGTAGCTGGTGTGTGGCTCATTCAAGCACTTAGCTTTCAAGCGTGTAGCCAGGTAAGTGCATCCTCTGTATCCCAGCAGAGTGGTCACATCTTCTGTGTCCCACAACCAGCTCAAGGCTACAGGTATCAAATGCCTGCAAAATGCTCAGTGCTTTGACCGTGCTGAAGTGCCAGTCAAGGAGGAGCTAATTTAGATGCCTCAACTCTCCTTGAATTATAGACGTTGGATAACTGATGAGCACGCAGATTGGATGTGTTGCCGTCGCCCTTTTGGCAACCAGCTAGTGGGTAAGGCAATGACCTGTGCTGAAGTGGAAACTGAAAAGCAGGCCAGATGCCTTGGTTCTGGGCTTGGGTTTGTTTTTCCCCTTTGCGCTGGCAGAGTCTGACGTGAAAGCTGATGTCCGGTGGCTCTGCACAGATTAGTGTTTCACAAAAAGGCAATTGTCAAGAAAGGGTAGAGCCCGGTTCATATTTTCATCTCTTAGCTAGGAGTAGCTTCATGCTCTGGGAAACAATGGAGAAGAAACACAGGACTTTGTGTTGCAAATGCATTATTACTGTTTCCACAGTGCTGGCACAGCACGGGTGCCTCGCACATCTCTGCAGGCCGGTTGGCAATCTCCTGCCATTCCAGTTAGAGCGCTGCCGACTGCGGCCAGACACGGAACTGTGTGCTGGGCACTTTTCTGAAATCAGTATTCCAGGCTTTGACTATCATTTCCTGCTCCTTTCAAAAGACAGGTCATGAATTATGCACAAATTCTGCCTCTCAGGCTAGGAGAACAGAAGGATTTAAGTGTCTTCTTTTCACAAACCACAAGCAATGGGCGTCCTCTATATTCCTGGGAAGCGATTTCCTCTTTGACCCTTGGGCTTGCTCTGTTTTGATTTTAAGACCAACTTCTGCATCCTTGGTATAGAAATGTGTGAAATCCAAAAACTTACGGATTCCAGTCAGCCTGGCCTCTTACCCCAGCTTTTAATCCCTTTCCTGGCCAAGCAGAAACAATGTCCATGTAGTATCAATGAAACCACCTGCCAGAGGAAGTTCTGTGAATGTCCAGGTGAACCTGGTGAGGTTAGAGCAGACACTTGCATCTTAGTAACTGAAATATGCTTGCTGAGCTCTCTCAGCTGTATCAGTACTAGTGCAATGTATGCATCACCATGTGCACAAAATGCATTTCATCGCATCCTCACCATGTTGTCCACCTTGCTCCTTCTCATTTCTTTCATGAAGAGTAGATGTTTAAATCTGGATCAGGCAGGTAGAGGAACGCCCTGATTTCTTCAGGTCTGCAAGATGCAGAATCTCTTTTTGAGCTGGGGATGGCCAGTGCAGCACAGGTATAGGTCGGATGTTTCAAGTTCAAGAACTTCTGCTGTTTGTCTCCAAAATGCATTAGCCTGTCACTGTCCATACGTGAGTCCTACTCATGTTTATCTCTTGTAGTCTTATGCCTTCTCCTCCTGGTCTAGTATAGGTAGCAGCCTTGCTACATGAAGAAATTCTCTTCTTTGCTGGTGGTTGCATCCATCTAGTAATATGCATTGCTAAATACCTTGTGGCGGGTCTAGCTAATACTTTTGGCTCTGTCTTGGGTCCTCTCTCAATCTTCCTTATATTGACAGCAAGATCTTAAGGCAGGCAGTGCTTCTTTCTATTTGTGCAGTGCCAAGCATGATGGGGCACCAGCTTTGAAGGAGCCCTAGACCACAATTTCTATAATTGTGAGTAGGATGTTCTTGGATCTTGCCAGTTGTGATTCTCACCCTAGAAAACATAAAATGCTCATCAGAATATAATCGTGGCAATCATTCATGCTAGACTTTCCCGTAGGAACCTGTTCAGCTTATTTCAGCCTGAGCCACCACATTCAAATTAGTTTTTCTCAAGGAGGTGATTGAATCAATTGTTTCTCACGCTCCTGTTACAGCCATTCATAATTCTCTCATAAAAGTGAAGGCTGGGCATTTCCAGTTTCTAGCACTGAGCATCTAGCTTCAGATAAAATCGCTTTTAGAACTAGATGCCCTACCTTTTTCCTTTCAAACTTATCCTGGGTTTCACGATTTTTATATCCTCAGAAACTGAAGTTATGGGTCAGGTCTAGTTACATCTCCAATAACTCATTTTCATTTCCTTTTTTCACACATGATCAAGAGGTTTAGCCTTCTTCATGACTGTCCCCTCCCACAGAAAAACCCCATGCGAGGAGCAGCGAGAGAGAAAGACTTCAAAAACAGGGCGAGTGACCTCATCATCTATCTACTGTAGAGACGTCAGTCTCCAAGAAATAGGAAAGGTCAGAGCTGTTTAGAGCAAGGGGGTTTTCGCAATACAGCTGAAAAACCCAGACCAGGTCTAAGAATTCATGCTAGCCTCATCCCTTTTCTCATCCTTTCCCCAAATATTTGGAGACCCTCCTTCTAGAAGAGTTGTTGCTGTGTGATTTTTAATATAGATTACCATCCTGAAGCACTGGTCACCACAGCTTTTGTCAGGCTTGGACTTTCCAAAAGAAAACAGTGAAACAAATGACAGACATTTGCATGGGAATAGCGCAAACTCTTTTTTACCTTTTAAGTGAAACATATTTTTTTTTTTTTCTTCCAGAGCTTCTCCCACCCCCAATATAACCAAATCCTGGAAGTTTTCATTGCACCACCTTAACAATTTTATTATTGGGACTAATTACCCCGGATGGTTGCTGGGCTTTATGCAGCGGATGGGAGATAGGTGGACAATCCTTCACCGTGGTGGGTGGCAGGAAGATGGAGGAGCTGAGAGCTGAGTCCCAGGCGCCGCGGGCCAGGGAGGGGGTTTGTGTGGCGTCCCTAGGTGCGGATGCACGTGACCCATACCTGTGCATGAGGTGGCACTGGGCTGAAGGGTGACCCTGAAGTCTCAATTTCCATTAAAACCATCACTCTACAAGTAAAGTGGCTCAACTACAATCCCCACACAGATACAGGCACCATTTAAATATAGCAAGCATTGATGTCTATCTGTAAATTACAAGGAAATGAATAAATCGAGGCGACATAAACCACAAAAAGGAAGTTTGAAATCAGCCTGGAGCTGTGATAGGTCGGCTCCTGCTGAGGGACCCTGCCGAACCTTCACCATCCACTATGGTGGTGACACAGCTGCTGAACCCGACCTACTCGTCCTGGCTCCCCACCAGCTCCCCGGCACGCATACCCATGTGCTGTCGCTTGACAGAGATCTGGCCCACATCTAGTGGTCCAAGACCTGTGCTGTGGGGGCACCTGCGCCCACGCAAAAGCCGGAGGCACCCCATGTAGCCGGGATCCCTGCCG
>WHYT01016726.1:209431-219623 GCA_009806455.1 Tetrax tetrax
ACTCTGCTTACCATCCCACAGCCTGCTAGGTGCAGATATTTGGCTTGGCTTCATTTATTATTGCGACAGCTGATTTTTTTTTTTTCTTTGCAAAGTTTATATTAAAGCCAGAATCATTAAGTAAAACATGAAGATTTTTGCATACAGTGCATGTGTGTGTGCAGCTAGCAAGTCACCCTCACCCCTCTAAAATGACATTTCACACATAGGGCCAGGGTCGTTCCCATGCGAGTGAGAAAGAAGGATCAAGTGAGTTGTTAAATCATAGAGGCTGTAGGACATGGACAGCTGATTGTGCTGCTTCAAAACTTTGTCTTTCCTGCAAGGTTTTATGGAGAACAAACCACACACTCCAAGGGCCCCGATAAACCCAGTTCTCCTCCTTCCACACATTTCCACATGTTCCCCAGATGAAGACTGAGGCTCTAGTACCAACAACCCCTTTCCCTGGCCACCAGCCTCGGGAGGTGGGCTCAACTTCTGGAAGGGGAAGGCGAGTGCTCCTAGTCTGGCAGGATGCAAAGATGATCAACGTTGCTCTTCACCATACTGGCCAAAATGTGTCTTCCCAAGGAAAAACTCTCCACCTTTGGATGGAGAAGGCAGAGTAGGGTGGCTGCAGGCATGGACCCAGTGGATGCAAGGAGCATGTGTAGAGAACAGCTGGTCGAGGACAGCTCAGTTGCCAGGTTTAGCTGGTGATCGTTAGGGCTGTTTAGTACGTGCTGCTAAGGTGAATTGGCTTTCCCTTTCAGAAGGGAAGGGGCAAGCAGGTCTGGAGTGGAGAAGTGGGTTTTGGCCAGGAGGAGAAGTCAGCTATTTCTCAGAAATAAGGCAGCACATGCAGATGTGGGGAGCAGGAAAGGCATGGGGAAAAAAAAATAAGGTGACCTTGGCCATGGGAGAAGGCAGCAGTGGGACTGCCAAGTGAAGATGTAAGTGGAGGGTGAGAAAGAGTTTGAGGAATATGGTGCAGCAGGTCATGCTTGGAATAGGGGAGGAAGCTTGAGGAAGAGGTTGGAGGGAGGGAAGGGGCAGAAGAAGGCACAGCAAAAGGGGTGTTGTAGTCACTGACACTCTGGTAAACAGGAGGAAGGGAGGCCAGGGAAGAGGATGGAGGATGGTGATGGTCAGAAATAAGGAGCTGGTTGTGTTTAAAGGAGTCAGTGCTGTGTGGCTAGGTCTAGCTGAGCTGGAGGAGAGGGTTTTTGGAGGCCCTTGCCAGGAAGCTTTCAGCCACACTGGGAGAATGGGAAAAAGCGGGTCTTTAACTGGGATAGAGCTAAGTAGAATGGACCCAGTGCTAGAGAGAGAGAAAAGCAGGAGACTCAAAGCTGTTGGAGAGGTCCTGAAGGAACTTATCTGCACAGAGGGGCAAGGGAAGGCTGAAAACAGCAACAAAGCCACCACAGCCAGTGATACAACCAGGGTCACGGCAAGGCTAGGCAGAGAGACAAGAAGATGATGCTGAGAGAGAGAAGGTGGCCATAGAGAAGGAACTGAGAGCCCAGAGATCAGATAAGGAGTGGTGCATAGCCTGAAGAACGTTTTTAAAAGGAGCGAAAGTTAACAAGTGGTCCTGATGTGGTGCAGTCTTAGTGAAAGTGGGATGTTGAATAATTCCTCGGTTCCTCAACAAAGTCAAATGAAACTTCCTTGGCTTCAGGTAAGCATCTCCCCACAGCCATCCACGCGTTCCTGCTCCTGCCCAGCTCTTTCCAGCTTCATGTTCAGAGGGAGAAAGCAAAGGGTATTCATTTTGGAACAAAGACAGCAATTCCTCCTCAGTCCACCCAGGAATGTCGTCAAGACTGCAAAGGGCTTAAAGGACCAGGAAGGCTGGTTTTTAAGTAGTGAATAGTTCAATTGATTATTAATTTTATTGCGAATGACACAAAGGTACCCGCTGCCACTGCTAGTCAACACTTCTTCTCTGGGAAGTGCCAGCCCTTTGGACTCGCAATGCCATGACCATGCTCCCAGAAGAAGGCATTGCTGCGAGCTGCATGGATGCAAGGAAGTACGTACATCCAGCGTGCATGGGATTGCTTGGAACCAGGTGGCCCAGCAGATAGTCCTTTCCTTTCTATGAGCAGGCAGCCAACCCCACACATTGAGTGTCTTCATCTCCCTCCGAGCCCCTTGCAGCCACTCTGTGAGCTGGGCTGGGCGAACCATCACTCTTCTCCTCCGTCCCATGGGCAGAGAGGTCAAATGCACTGGCCAAGGGGCATCTACATGATGCTTGAGAAGAATTCACACTGATGGCAGTGCCTGTTAAACCTCTTCAAGCTCACAACTCCTCTATTTTGGGTCTTGTACAAGCATGGGGCAAGGTCCTCTGCCTGGCAAGAGGGAAGGTTATCCTGCCCTCATTGTGTCTGGGGAAACTTTCAGTGAGGTTTGCCAAGGGGCAGATAAAAGTCTACAGTAGGTCCAGAGTAAACCCACGATTAAAGGCTATCCAAAGCCATTCTTCCACGCTGAAACAGTCCTGTGTTTATTTGTGAGAACTTACTTAGATTTGCTTTTAAACACGCTGGAAGCAGGTGACTTTTGAGATAGATACACAAAGGAAACATGCTATTTATAATTTCTTATGCTGATGATTAAAGCAAAGGTTTTCTTTTCTCTCTAAGGCATATTGTGAGCTGCGTACAATCGTGTTAATGGTAGTGGTAACAACAACAATAAGTATTATTTTAGTGGAAATAGGTGTTAGTGGAACGCTTACAGTCTGAGAAGCTGGAGCGGGACAAAGCTGGGGGCGAGGCTCGAAATCCTGATTCCACTGACTTTGTAGGCTGAGATTTCACCCCCGATAGTAAAGTTCGAATTTTTAAAAAACAGAGACAGCTTCAGTTATCTGGGAGCGGGTCTGCGATGTTACCTAACTGCCAAGGACATCCCATGAACCCCACAGCCCCCTGTGTTTTGATGGCCAATTTGGAACCGAAGCCAGTGATGTGGTGGAAATAATTATCTCACAGTCTGATTTAGTCGCTCCAGCAAGGTGTTTGCAGAACGTAGCTGCTTTGTATAGGATAACAAAAGAGCAATGGGCTGGCTAATTCAATTAAAAGCGAATAGCGGCAGTCTAGGCACTGACAGCATGTGGGAGGAAGTGGTGTTGTTTCCACTGTGACTGGCAGTGAGCGACTAGCAAAAACAAGGTGGTTTGAGGAACGCTTGCGTGTTAATGGCATTTCCCTGTTCTGTTTGTCAAGCAAAGGTGGGAATATAGAGTCAGAATTTACTTGAATCAGTTCTTTTACAAGAAAAGATGAGGGGCCTCCATGGAACGATGCCAAACTGCCTGCAGCGTAGGGGCAGCGCCCTGAGCTTGTCTGCAAAGCTCTCGCGTGTGTGGCAGGTACTCAGACGAAGTCTCTGTGGGTGAAACAGAAAAAAAAAATAGTGCTGTGCACAGGGTAGGCTGGAGATGGCCGTCTGTCTGCCGGGAGCGCTGAGTTGCTCTCGCTCTCTGCGCTGCGGCAGAACTCTGGGCGCCTGCTACCGTCTTGTACCTAGAAACAGACTGCCCGCGGCAGGGCTGATTCACTTCAGACCTGCGGCAGTTGTAGGCCCGCGTTGCAGCCACGGGCTCAGCAGTCTGGCTGCGGCGGCAGGCTGGAGCGTTTCCAGAAGTGAATCAGACTCTCTGCCTGATGGTCTTATCAGGCCCGTGTAATAGCATCTTCCTCCTCCTCTGCCTCTGTGTGTGTTCATCTTTCCCTCATTATGAAGCTCAGAAGGCCACCTGAAATGGTGTTGGGCACTCCGCTCGGCAGCCTATAGGATGTTAATTCCCTTCTGACCACCTCACATGATTCTGCACAAGGAGGAAATATTTCTTTATCAAAGCTCACTTTAAAAGATAATTGCCTATAAATAATTAATTCCAGCCTTTCAGTGGCCTAACCATTCAGTCAGCATCGTGAGAGAAAGACAGAACTGAGGCCCAGCCCAGCAAGGGGTGCACAGGAGGGTGGCAGCGAACACGGCTGGCAGCCCTTGCCCATCACGGGGGTGTTTTGTATTCCTGGCATGCCCCCCTCTGAGGGCCTGGCTCCCTCCTTCTCGAGCTGAGAAGGACCCCAGGGGGTACCTTTGGTTTGGCAGGAGCATGGTTCAGCGATGCATGGGGTTGCGCACCAGCGTATGGCGGTGGAGAGAAGCGTGATGTGCAGGGAAGAAGCAGTAGACGGTGGCCTGAAGACTGAGCTTGCAGCAGTGAGGGGTGCTGCAAATGGCAGGTAGGAAACCCCTCACCCCTTTGGTCCCTGTGGAAGCAGCACACAGGGGAGTCGGGGCTGTAGCTGCCACTGCTACACGTCTGTGAAGAACTGAGTACATGGGAGCAGGAGCTTCTTGCTGTAGAAATTTGAGGCACCAGCTGACAAGTACATCACGCCTCTCACACTGGAGCAGGGATTCCTCTGTAGCTCTGCACTCCTGCTAACAGCTCTTACCCTGTCTGATAAGTGCCACCCCTGACTGGTACCAAATTCCTTGCTGTAGGTCGGGCTCAGCCTTCTAATAGGTCTCATTTCTCCTCAAATGGATAACAGCAGAAATAAAATAAATATGTAGATTCTTCCTCTCCCACCTCAGATAATATATTTTGGCAATTTAAACAGAGGGTGATGCTCCAGCCTTACCTCTGTCATTTCAAAGATGAATAGAGTGGCATAAATCTGGAAAAGCTGAAGCTTCAACTGTCATTACCACTGGCCTCCCCTCTGCCCATCCTGATCTTCCCATGTTGGTTTTGGTGATTTTTTTTCCTGCATCTTGGTTCAATTTAGATGACAACTCTTTGGCATAGTGCACGTGCATTTCTCTGTCTCTGAGTACCATGAACAGACCAGAGCTACATGTGGTGCCAAGCTACGCTAGGAGAAGGCAGCAGGGTGTATGTAACAGATGCAGTCAAGAATTAGCATTGCTATAGCATGATCTGCTAGAAATTTACCAGTCACACACTTGCTGGCATACCGTAGGGCACAGCCCCTCCTGGGTTTGCTGGGTGTCTTTGGAAGACAGAGCCTGAGAGCGGCCTGCACCAGCCTCTGCCACCTGCTGCAAGAGCATCCCCAGGAAAACAGCAAGAGGAGAGGCACAGAGTCTCTTGTGCAATTAGAGATGCCTTAATACCACTGAAATGAGTGTCCAAGTCCCTTGAGGTGGTTTCATATTAAAAAAAAAATAACCCAAGGATGTGCCCAAAGCAAAGTTAGCAAGAGCATGGCCATGTGATGCACGTGGCTATACTGCACAGCTCCAGCAGTTCCAGGGCTTTCCAGTCCCATGCTCTCAAACCAAGTCCACAGCTGATATTATCAGACATTTTGATTGTCTGAAATGATTTTCATTCCCATCCTTGGGAAGGGCAGCTCCTGCTGCTCAGTAATGAGGCTCACATGAGCTGAGCACCGCTGGGGAGGGACCAGGATGTTTCACCTCCAGGTAAAACCCTTGTACCCATTGTGAACCAGCCATACAGAGACAACAGCTACTTGACCACATTTACTTACGTAAAAAAGCAGTTCCTTTTGTTCTGTGGTTAGCATCAGGAACTTCACATCAGTGATTTTTTTTAAAATAAAGTTGTTGTTTTCTCTTACCCAGTTTGAATGGGGCTACCTCCTGCTTTCCGGTCCCTCCACCCTCATCGTTTTTTTTATTCTCACTTACTGCTTCTGCCTCCTTGTAATTCAGCTCTACTGGCTGAGGAGGGATGGGGCTTGGGCAGGGAGGCAGGCAAGGTGGCTTGCTGGTGCTCATTCTTTTTGCAGCAGTTGCATTGTCACCACCTGCATCGGTCTGGCTCTGGGTTGTGTCATACAGACGGGAAAACAAACTTCCTGGTATTTCCATGGTCCTATGCCATGTTAAATCCCCTCTCTGACCCCATGGGATATGAAAAGCCCTTGTCCTGGGTGATGGGAACATCCTCAGCCCCACATCCCCAGCATCTCACAGCTCTGCAGCATGAGCCGTGCTTGTAGCAGCAGCATCGGTCTAGGGAACTGAGCTGCATCCAGCGTGGGAGAGTGTTTGTGTTTTTTCTTTCTTGTTTTGTGTTTTTTTTTTTTTCCCCCCACTGCCGTCACAGGTCTGTCTGCTTTGCCTCTGCCTGTCAGTAAGTCGGGGCTGCTGGACAACAAGAATTCTGTTTGGCAGAAGAAGCAGTGAGTTTTGTGACACTTGAGGTTTGGGCTTTTGTTTTTGGTTTTGGGTTTGCTTTTTTTTTTTAATTCAGTGAGGGGTGGGGTGAAATCAAGATTTCACTAAGAATTTTTCCTGGGGAAAAAAGCCTCCAGCAAACAAGAAAAGATAAATAAATAAATAAATAAAATAAGAAAGCAGCCACTCAAAAGCTTGGACAGTAGTCCACATTAGTGCAGAAGCTGGAAACTGGGAGGTGGGTGCCTCCCACCTCTCCAGCCCAGCCCAGCCCAGCCCAGTCTCCCCAGTCACCTACCCACTCTGGTGCGGACACCCATGCCATGTATGGGTGCAGGTGGCTCAGCAGAGGCATTGGGATGCTCTGACACCTCTGTCCCTGGAGGGAGGCTGCCCACGGCCAATGCCAAGCAAAGGAGGCTTGAACTCCATGGCGGAGAGGCTCGGTGGTAGAGAGGACACACCTTTGAGCCCATTAAGAGCAGCAGCATCATAGAATCATAGAATGGGTTGGGTTGGAAGGCACCTTTAAAGGTCATCTAGTCCAAGCCCCCTGCAAGGAGCAGGGACATCTCAGAGCCCGGTTGCTCAGAGCCCCAACCAGCCTGGCCTTGAATGTTTCCAGGGTTCGGCATCCACCACCTCTCTGGGCAACCTGTTCCAGTGTTCCACTACCGTCAGTGTAAAAAATTTCTTCCTAATGTCTAATCTGAATCTACCTCCCTCTATTGTAAAACCACTACCACTCATCCTATCGCAGCAGGCCCTGCTAAAAAGTTTCTCCCCATCTTTCCTGTAGGCCCCCTTGAGGTACTGGAAGGCCACTATAAGGTGTCCCCAGAGCCTCCTGTTCTCCAGGCTGAACAGCCCCAACTCTCTCAGCCTGTCCTCATAGGAGAGGTGCTCCAGCCCTCTGATCATCTTTGTGGCCCTCCTCTGGACCCTCTCCAGCTGGTCCATGTCCTTCTTATATTGGGGGCTCCAGAGCTGGATGCAGTACTCCAGGTACCACTGCCTGCTGCCTGGCTCTGTGGGGCTGTTCCCTGCAGGTGCTCGGAGAAAAGTCCAGCCAGGGGGATGTCTCGCCGGGAGCTGGGGTTTGTCCTGCATGACTCAGCAGGAGTGTGTTTTCGGGTCTCAGGGCTGCAGGGAAAAACTGTGCCGTGCAAGCTGGCAACTCCTGGCAGCCCTGCAGCAGATATGCATGGCAGCGCAGCAGGGCTGAGCCGGCTCGGGGCTGCGTATGCATCACCCAGCTCAGTCTAAAAACAGAAGACTTACTCAGAAGCAGAATGGAGGTGCCACTCGCCTTTACTCCAGCTCTTTTATATATAGCCCCCATTTGTCCTGATTTTACTTCAGCAGTTGCTGTATGAATCGCAGCTCAGAAGTGGTAGGGAGGGGGAGGGGAGTGGGGATAACTGAGCGCTGCTGGCCAGGATGGAGCTGCTGGTTTGCTGCTGGATGTGGGGAGTTCCCCCTGCAGGGGCTGGGTCAGACGGCAGCCTTCATCCACCAGACGGCTGTTGGTGTGTTTTGGGGGGTTAATGTCACCTTAAATGAAACCTATGTCTCTTCTTTTTCCCCAAGGATAGACCATTAGCGTTTTCATTACTGTTTTCCTTCCTGTTGTTGTTCTTCTTCTTTCTTTTTCAGATTATTTTTCCTTTAAGCAGCACAGTCAAGCTGTAAAACTAAGAGCTTTGTTTCCCTGCAATGTAGGACGATGGGGAGCTTTTGCGACAGGCACTTGGATAAGCCCCCAGCCTTTTAAAGGGAGGTGGCTGATGCCACCTCCGAGAAGCACGTTAGCTCAAAACTTACACTCTAAGGGAAGGAAAGAGAGCAAAGGTGGTTTGACCTTACCTTCAGTCACCTTGATGTTGGAGGCAGCAATGGGCCGCTTTCCGTTTGTCTGCAACTCAGAAGATCCCCAGACCCAGCAACCAAATGCCTGGAGGAACCGCAGCGTTCCTGTTACCCTTTCCCCAGCATGCCTCCAACTCGGTTGGAGTTACATTTACTTCATGGATTCCCAAATGGATGAATCAAGGCCTCTGCTTATAACAGGAATTCAAAATGCACATAAATAGGAGGCCAGTTTATTTCTCTTTTTGGCATTTTTACAAAGCTATGGCAATGTAAACAGAGACTCGTAATGGCCAGAAGAGAGATCACTGGAGCAGCCTGAAGGATTTTCCTAGAAAGACTCACATTGGCATGAGTCTTTGGCTCACATTGTTAAGAGCAAAGATAAATAGAAATGGCTCTTTTTAAACACTGAGGCTGCTCTACTCGGAGTTAGAGAATTAGAAGTGAGGGACACGTTTCCATATTGGTCACTTTAAAGAATCGACCTGATTTTTCTTTTTTCCAGTGGTACCATGTAACTTCTGAAAAAGCAGAATGTCTCTGCCTGAAGTTTCCTACTTTGATTAATAAAAGCAGTGCACGATCAGAATACATGCATATGCAAATACACACACGCACAAATCAGGTCACCTTCATGTTGGAGTCAAAATCAAAACAGACCCCAAACCAACACAAACCCTTGAAAAATTCAGAGGTTTGACTTCACCTCCAGTGAAGGTGAGCTTGAGACCATCAAACAAGAACTTTCAGGTATTTGGGGTGCTCAGCTTTTATTAGTGCTCTCCTCTGCTTTACTGTCTAGACACCAAACCAAAATGAGGTTACCGGGTGCAGTAGCATCTAATAAGGGACATTTGTTGTCCTCAGAAGCTTCCTGTCTAAATCAACAGGGTAAGTGGCAGGAGAACGGAAGCATTACTAACTCAATCCCTTCTCCACCATCACCTTTGAAAAAAGATACAGAGAGTTGATAACAAAAATATCAAGGTTTTAATAATTAAAAAAGGAGAAAAAAAAGGAAAAAAAAAGACTCAACATACAGACAGCATTTTTTTTTGATGGAGTTATATCCCTAAAAGTGCTGGAAATCCCACCAGAGACCCCTTTGCAGTCTTAGGCACTGGACCGGCACCTTCGCTGGGTACTCAGGGCTGCAGAAACCAGCTCTCCAGCTGCCCAGCCCCAGGCAGCCCCAGGGGGAAGGCCCCATAACCCCCTCATGAGCTCACAGCCTCAGACATGCAGTCCTAGTTGGCAGTGAAGAGAGCATTTCCAGGAGCTGGCCCTGCTGCTGCTCCCTGCTTGCCCATGCTTATGGGTGGCTGAGAAAGATCAGGCACGCACCTAGCTGCAGGCAGGGCTGTCAGGACACTTTTCCAGCCCTGTGTTGACAGCCGAAGTCTCAGTACAGTGTGCAGAGATGCAGGGTTGGTAGAGAGCTTGTGGGGCGACTTTGCAACCTGGGTCTTTCACATGGGCTGCAAGGTGCTGGCTGGACCCACGGTGGGATGGCGCCTAGCAATTGTGTGGTGGCAGTAGGTGTAGGGTTGCCTTAGAAGTTGCTTTTGAATGGTCTGAGCAACTTGGTAAGGATCATAGGTGAAAATCAACAGCTAAACTGTGAATTAAAGCAAGCTCCCTTGCATCCTTTCAGTGCCATTAGAGGAAGGTTTCTCCACCATGCCTTGGAGAGATGGGCCCACAGGGAACAACCAGGATGGTGGTGGTGGTGAAAACAACCAACCCCAACCCCCAACAATCCATTTTTTAATGAACAATTGCATCCTTTATCCTAAACAAGAAGGAAATTCCAGAATTCCAGGTAGTATTGGGGTTGACTGGAGGAATTACCCACCATCTCCTCCCAGTGGCAGGAACCTCAATGAGTGCAAAAGGAGGCAAAAGGAGTTGAAGAATGCAATTGCAGCACATGAAACGTCGAGCTAGGAGAGAAGAACAGAGATAAGGAATGGTTTTGGCACAAGTCTCAGAGTAGAGAAAGGCCTGTGATTCAGAGGTGCTGGTCACCACTGTGGCTCTGTCTGAAATGGTGGGTGTTCGGCTTGTCAGAAAGTCAAGTCGTTATTTACAAACCGATTCATCATTTACAAGCTCACTTATTTAGAAAGCC
>WHYT01016726.1:219643-247163 GCA_009806455.1 Tetrax tetrax
TTTGTTTTTTTTTTTTTTTTAGTTATTTAGAATCATAGAATCATAGAACAGCAAGGAGCAGGGACATCCCCAACCAGATCAGGTTGCTCAGAGCCTCATCTAACCTGGCCTTGAATGTTTCCAGGGATGGGGCATCCACCACCTCTCTGGGCAACCTGTTCCTGTGATCTACAACTCTCATTGTAAAAAAAAAATTTCTAATATCTAATCTGAATCTACCTCCCTCTATTTTGAAACCGTTACCCCTCGCCCTATCACAACAGGCCCTACTGAAGAGTCTCTCCCCATCTTTCCTGTAGGCCCCCTTTAGGTACTGGAAGACCGCTATAAGGTCTTCCTGGAGCCTCCTTTTCTCCAGGCTGAACAGCCCCAACTCTCTCAGCCTGTCCTCATAGGAGAGGTGCTCCAGCCCTTTGATCATCTTTGTGGCCCTTTTGCATTTCATGTACAATATTACGTAGACAGAGGAGAAAATTATGAAGGCTATGCAGGGAAAAATTAAGAAATATGGGTACTGGACTTGTCTGTGTGGTGTTTATGTGTCTGGGTATGTGGTTCCCTTAGCTTAAGGAGAGAGAATTGGAAGGGAGAGCAGACTCAAGCAACTAGATGTGATTACGTTATACCGGACTCTTTGGCTGTAGCCTGCTGCTTCAGCTCACAGAGGTACTCTAAGTTGCTGTCCTCGTGATTAGTTCTCATCCAGTACGTCCCCGGTGTGCTCCAGGCACTTGTTTCACCACTGCTCTTTGGCTCCTCCCGGATCTTGTTCCCCCTCCTTTATCTTCTGTTTCTATCTTCTGTTGGTTCCAGGCTCCTTCAACCCCAATCTCATACCCCCCACCCCTAGTACCAGCAAGCTGGTAAGGGGGTGGGGAGCCATTTCCCTCACTGGTTTCCACTTTTGCTTCTCTGTCCCATCATCACCAGCTCTAAGGTACCATTTCTCCTTCTTTCTTTCATCCCTAGTCCCACCCCAAGCCACCTTTGCCCTCTCCTCCACCTCCAGCTCCTTCTGCTCTGCCACGGGCAGTGCCCAGGCTCAGGTTGCTGCTGCCTGGCACCCCTGGGGCTCATGGCGGTGGGACATTCCTCCCGGGTGGGACCCTAATAAGCCCCAGCCCCTGGGCCTCAGCACTAAGTTTCATAGCAAGTGCTTGTGAGCGAGATGATTTATCTCTTTGGAGACTTATAACTTGGCAAAATGTGGATGGAGGGTTTTCGCAGGCAAGTGACACGTTCCTGAAACACCAGCCAAAATCCTGCCATATTTCAAGCCCTTTTTCCAAAGCCCAGGGGCATGAAGAAAGGTCACCAAATTTTTTGAAGCATGAGGGGGGAAAAAGAGCATATTTTCATCCAGCTAAATGATCAGCAACCACTTAAAATTTCCAGGCCGAGAAAATATACTGGGGCAGACTCCAACCTGGGATATTTTAACCCAAACAAATTTTGTCATTTGACAAAATTACAAGCAATCGTAATTAGGAAGCAAAAGAAAATTGCTGGATTTTCTGGTGCCCCATTAAAACACTTTTGAAAATGTTTTTCAAAGAATGAAAGCTGCTGGGCAGGTGTATTTGCTATGGTTGGGAAGAAGCAGTACTTCACTTTTCTTCCCCCCGCCCCCCACCTCCTTTTTTTTTCTGAATGAAAGTGTTTTACAAATGAAAAATGAGGTTTCCTGAAATGAAAGGCTGCCTTTTATTCTGAGCTGGCTTCCATGAAATGTATATGAGAGCCTCTTGTCCTTATCTCTGAACTTGCTGCAGGGTGACAAGCGACCATCCTGTTCGTCTTGGTTTGGCTGAGAGAGTGGCTGGGCTGGGCAGAGTCTCGTGGACCTTGCAGGGCATCTCAGGAGGTTCTGGGTAGCCCTGGGAAAAGGCTTGCCACCCTCCATTGCCTGCCCCCACGTTCGAAGTCTAACCCCTGTATCTCTGCTTCTCTTCCTCAGGGTCAGCAAGGTGCCCTGGGAGGCACAGGCGGCAGGAGGGCCACCTCCCCATCATGCCACGGGCCTAAATCCTGGCCAATGCACCCTCCTGCTGCCCTCCCGGGGAGAGGCTTGGCTGCCTGGGCAGCATCACCTGCCCCATTTGGGCACTGAAGGGTTCAGTTTCCCCAAGCTGGAGTGGGGAAGGTGTCCCTGGACTTCTCACCAGGAAAGACCTGCACTTGTTCTGGGGGCTGCTGGCTGACTCGCTCTTCCTCACGCCTTCTGACTTTCTCCATCACTTTGCTCCAGGCCTTTCATCTCTCCCTTTCTCCTCAATAACCTCCCTTTGTGTCCTAGTCCCTCTTTTCCCCTTCATTGCCACTGCCTGGACCACCGCTAGGAAGTGTGGGAAGCAGTAAGGATGTGTAACAAGTCCTGTCCATGTGGGATGAGAAAGCACAAGCACCTCCAGAAATGCAGCCTGACCTGCACAGCACCCACAGGCAAGTCACAGAGGGAGGAAGAATCGGGCACGTGTGGGAGACTGTGGGCCAAGGCCGCTGCGACTGTCTAGGAACAGCCGATACACAGGAGGGAAGGCTCCGGCATGGGAATGGCAGCGCCCCAATACACTTGGCTCATACACACTCGAACAGCGAGCACCAAAACTCAGGCCCGGAAGGACAAAGCAATGCAACTGTATACGATAAACTGTTAGATGCAGTTCTTTGCATAGGTTAGGACAATAGTCTAAATGGCACGTGAGCAGAGGAGGAAAGCCTTGTAGCTCTCTGTGGACCCACTGCCACCAAGTATTGCTGAGGCAACAGTTCAGCAGAAAAATTAAAAGCCTGGTAAGAAAACCCCTTTCCCCTCATCCATAGTGCTGATGGGAAAAGCATAGCAGTGCAGCAGAGGAAAAACCATCTTGATGTGGTTTTGTGAAGACACTAAGAACTGCAGGGATGCTGTAGTGAAATCTTCCACCAGGTAGGCAGGATGGACAGGCTGTGGCCTGTGAAGCTGGAGCACTTACTCCTTCTCGCATTCAGGAAGGCATCATGCTTTTTAGAGCAGTCCTGCCTGGTTGTTATCCTGTGGGGCAAACAAAAAAGCATGTTTGTGTCTGTGAGCAGGGGCAGGTCTACCAGGGGACAGCCTGAGGAGACTGAGCCTTTGTTCACTCCTAACTATCCCCCGCCAGCATTGCTGCCTCCTCTTCTTTACCAGGGTCAAAATGGCACAATTTCTTATGTCACATAACA
Source organism: Tetrax tetrax (assembly GCA_009806455.1). Taxonomy (NCBI): domain Eukaryota; kingdom Metazoa; phylum Chordata; class Aves; order Otidiformes; family Otididae; genus Tetrax; species Tetrax tetrax. The sequence continues at coordinate 222,848 of WHYT01016726.1, forward strand.
GATCTCATAAAACAGATTTCCTTTTGCCAGAGAGAAAAATCTTTGTTATGCTGAAGTTAGGATTGAAATAATATATCAGTGAGAAGTGCAATTTTTTTAAAAGAAGACAAGACATTAACACTACAAAATTCCCCTGAAGTAACACCATCCTCCAATAAATCAAATACATAAATAACCCAATAAAAGCCCAAGCAAACCAAACCAAACTGCAAACAAAAGAAACACAAAACCCAAATGGACCAATCAGCCCCAAAACTCTGACGAAAGGAGAGCAATTGGGTTTCAGTGGAACATGGTGAATTGAGTAGATGGAAAGCCAAATAAAATGCAGATATGGGAAAACAAAACAAAACAAAACAAAAAACAAGATGAAGAACAGAAGGAAATAAATGCCTGGGACATTATTCAAAAAATCCTTACATTTTGTGGTGTGACAAGTCACTTCAGATGATGCTCCACCAGCCCCATGAGGCTTTCTTCCCCTCCCCATTCTCTGCAGCACGATAAAAGCACAGGAAGGATGTTGGATGGCAGATTGGCCATCAGCCACTTTCAAAGGGGAGTCATTTAGTGACATTCACTCATATTTGTATAAGCTGAAACAAAAAAAAAAAATGAACAACATTGGTAAAGCAACCAGACTGATCTGGCAAATACACTTCATCTTGGACCTGGCTGATGGGAAAAACACTCTGTTATAGAGAACGTATCATTATAAATACAGATAACAACTCCCAGTAAGCCTCAAACATTTATTTCCAGATGAGTATTTACCACCACGTGGTCAGTCAGGGCTGACCATATAGTGTACAAGTCTGATTATTACAGCCCTGGTGTTGTATTGGTTTTACTTTTCTTTAAATACAGGCGTGATGGGAGGTGAGGGGCTTTTGACTCATCCTTCATTTCTGTAGCACACTGGACCTGTTATGCTTAGACCAAAATCTGTGAGCTGTTCAACCCAAAGTGGTCAACCTTATAAAAAGAGGCTCCCCAGAAAGGCTGAACCATTTTTAACAGTGAACGTTTATCGCTTACTATCCTTGGGAAAAGCTAGCTAGTCAGACTTAAGGTCGTAAGAGAGAGATAAACCACAGCATTTCTTCAGTTATTTGAGAGATACGCTGCACCCAGAAAAGTTGAGAAAGTTTTTGAAGCCTGGATAATTTTTCATTCATGAGATCCGGGGGCAATTTTTTGTTTGTTTTGGGGCCTTTTTTTTTTTCTTTCTTTCTTTTTTCCCTTTTAAACCCGTCTTGCAGATAAAACTTGACACAATTCACCGCTGGCAGGAAATCTTGGAGGGTGCGGTCTACCGGGTAGAGTAGAGGCCCAGGGCTTTGCATATCTCACTTCCATCCCTGTTGCTGGCACTGACTCATGGGCTGGCTGGGCATGAGTCACCTCCTGGCTCCGTACCTTCTGGGGAGACTGTGGCATACCTGGTGGGACAGCTCTGCTATTTAAGTTAGCTAGCACCAAGCACGTGATTTGGGGACTACTGAAGCTGATGAGCAGTGTCTGTTGGCTCTCACACGTTTTGGTGTTCGTCCCTGCAAACCACACCAGGAGTCAGAAATCAAAAGCCAAAGGTGTTACTAGAAGCTACGTTGGATTTGTAAATTGAGTTTTCAGTATGCTCATGGATTGCACACGAGGGTATCGGTTGACTCAGAGCAATACTGCCTTCACTGAAGCGTCAAAGGCTTGCCACACATTAGCCAACTAGAAGTACCATGACTTTGCTCAAGAAGGACTTTGAGGTTAATTTCTCTGCTCTGGCATCTGTGTGTGTTAACACAGGGGAGGCACTAAGGCTGATTGCATGCCAGGAATGGGGTCTTGGGCACTTTGTCCCACCTCTTGGCCCATCCAGCCCTGAACCGTATGTTCTTTGTCCCTGGTCCCTGCCCTCTCCTTGCGCCAGCCCTTGTGTTTTGACAACCATCTGCTCAGCAATCAGATGCAATTGATGATGAATTTGAGGCAAAGATGGAGGGCTGGGCCAGCGTGGCAATGCAGCAGTCTCGCACTCCTCAGAGCTGCGTGTTAAAGTGCTGTGTCCAAACTTGCAATGCCTCAGTCCCACAGCAGAATCCATGCCTAACACCTTCATGAAAGCACCTTCATGAACACACCTTAACAAGGTGCCTTGAGAGCACATAAGCTGGATAGAGAGGCATATACACGGGTTGCTAGGAGAAATCAGAAGTTCATCCTCAAACATTCTTTAGCCACAACACTTCATCAGTCTTCAAAACTGAAAAGTAGGTCTTTCCCTGTCCTTGCTTTAGGCAACCAAACACCACTTTGCTCGTTCTTTCTGACCAAAGAAATCTTGAGTTTCTTCGTGCACAGCTTAAACCACAGGGTGCTGGAATAGGGCGCTCCCTATTCCAGCACAACCTACAGCAGAGGAGCTACGACATGGCTGGGAAGGCGAGGGAGAACACAAAACTAGAGGCTCTCTTCCTGTGGTTATACTCTACCCAGGGTCTTGCCTTGGAGACCCAGACTGCAGCATCTCTGTGGAGCTCCTAGCTGTAGGAAGGCACAGGAGGAGTTCAACTCTAGGACCGCAGTTGGGTTTCAGGTGTGCAGAGGATGCCTGTAGCTAATCAGCAGTACCCAGCTGCAGGCAGGGACACACACATCCCCTGCAAACGCGACTGTAACCACGCCTGTGCCTGCCATGTTTAGGAGTTGCAGGCACAGGCAAGGAGGTGCAGTGTTGCAACCCTGCTCTTCAGCTGCTGGTTTTTGCCTACATCCCATCTTAAGTGCCAAAATCTGCTTGTGAAGACAGGCATATAAAATTATGGGATTGGTGCTGGAAAAGAAAATATATGTGTTTGATGCGCTATGGAAAGGGTCCCCAGGGACATTCAGGAGGCTGGACTCAATATGATAGGATTAACAGAGTTCAGATGGGTCTGTGTAGTGAGTGCTCTTAGGAGAAAAACACCAAAATCATACCTATAGAACACACTGTACTGGCACAAAGGGTCCTGAGAGAGCCGTTTATCAAGGTTTGAAAAGAGATTCAACATTCACATATGCAGGACCCTCAGAAAAATAGTGTATTTTACTCATGAACTAATCCATGGGTTTGTAAAGTGGTCACTGATTACGTGAGCTAGAAATCAGCTTTCCTGCTTGACACAACACTTAAATAACTGCCCGTAAAGGATAACCTGGGCAGGGCTGCTGCACAAGAGTAAAACGTGCCCGTGAGAGATATCTTCCTCAGAGATTGTGCCAGGACCAGACCAGTTGTGCTGCCGACTTTGGAAGTTTCAAAACAGAATAGATGTTATCCTTGTGAGACAGAAAATTTGGCTAGGGTTCGCTTTATCCAGTTTTGTAACATTTTAGTTATTACAGAGAAACATCTTGCCTTCTCCACTGAGGTATCACCTTCTCTTGCTCTCCAGCATCAGTGGGCGGAGATGTCTGAAGAGCCGTGGATGGAGATTCCCTTCCAGGTGCAGGCTGTACCAAAGAGGGTCAGAACAGGTGTCTGACATGTTTTACGTCCATGGTTCAGAGCTCTCCGGTCTCTATTATTTTCAAATCTCTGTCTGCCCATATTTATGTCAGGTTCTAAAAATAAGTAGCACCGTTAACATTTTGAATTTTAATTATCTGCTGAATATCTAAAAAGATAAGCTGCAAGGGGAAGCCCCTCTGCGAGCAGAATCACAATCTAGTTAAATGAGTGAAATTTATCAGAAAAAATGAGTAATGAGCAGCGAGGAAGACTGTCTCATTTTGCTAATTTTACTTTATAAATTATCTGATTTGACATTCTGGGCTAAAAATCTGCTTATGAAAAGTTAGGGAGGTACTCCACTTAGTTGAAGCAGAGTCTGTGGCCACAAAAATTTTGCCGCATTAGTACCAGAGCATGAAACCCCCTGCCACTGAAATGAAGACTCTTGTGGTTGTTTCTAGATCATCTTGTATCTAGAAACAGCTAGGTATGCCGGGCTTTGGGTTTGAGTCTACGCAGAGCCTCCTGGTTATCTGCAGTCACATCACAACTGCATTTATTTCACCGCACAGGTGTTACCGACGCACAGAAGCGCTAAGCAAAGCTGTCCTTCCCCCTACCTGCACCCTTAAGCCCATTTCAGGAATGAAGGAAAAGACAATTCTTAATCCTTAACTTGTATTTAACTCATTTTAAATGAGCTATATAGGCACTATCAGCTCATTTTATTTAGGTGCTTTTGCCTGGGACTGGCAGTGAATTTTTAATACCAAAGTTGTTTCAGAAGAAAGAGGCAAAAGGGTGTCAAAATAGGCTATAAAACTAAGCATGTGTTAATAGCATCTGTTACAAATAAGGCTGGATTCCACTTTCCATTGTCTTACTCATTTTTCCTCAAGTTGTTTAAATTTTCCAATTCAAAAGGAATTTGGCTGAAGATTTCCCTTACTTGCTCCTGACCTCAAGGAGGGCTGCTTGCAGAAGAGCTGTACAAAATCTATTACAACCCTTTAAATAATGAGGGCATGAGAAAAAGAGGAACGCAGACATCTTCTTGGATGTTGAGACTAGAAAAAATTACATGCATAAAGGAGCGCTCCCAGCCCCGCACTCTGATCCCAAAAATAAACTGCAGCCAATCTCTTAGTGCTGCTGCTTCAAAAGCAGCAAGTTTCCCTTGCTGCTCTGTGCAATGATAAATGTCGCAAACTGTGTCACTTAAGTTACACACTGACACATTATTTTAAAGGACTTTAAGGGTGCACTGATGACTCTTCAAATGAAAGCCCCCTTGGGCTGTCAAGTAATACTGAAAGAAGTATAAAATTTACATGATAAACACCTTGCTCTGAAATAAACATGCCACTCTGGACATGCTTTCTTAACATCTTCACGAAAGACAAACTTTTAGTGCTCTGAAACTCAACCAGCACACAGAGAAAGAGCTGAATTGCACAAATCTCCTCTTTAACCTATGCAGCACTGTATAAAAACAGAACTCTAAAAAAAGGCGAAGGCAGAAATGGCTATCATGTTCCCTCATGAAACCGTGTTCCCTCTTATTCCCAGTTTTGCCTTCTATTTTAGCTTGTGCAAAATTATTTTTTGCCTATAATTAACCATTTAGCATTTTTACGGCTTCCTTTAACAATGTTAAAAGAAACAATGTCATGTGTGTAACACAGTCTTAACTCTACAAACGTCCTAATTTGTGCATGCTTAATACTAAAATCTAATGCAGAACAGGAAAACTGCTAACAGGGATGCAGCAGGTGAGTGGAACCATCCCTTTATCACTATATGGACAGGCTGGAATGTAAGTAGTGATGAATGTTCGAGCAGGATTTTTTGCTATTTTTTCATTGAATTGTAAAGCTCACCAGATTCTCCCCCAAAAATCTTTTAAACAAGTTTACAAGTCACAACCTTTTTTTTTTTTTTTTTTTTTTTTTTTTGGATACGAGTTGTCAGCCAGAATTCCTCCAGGTACACAGTGAGACCAGTAATGCTGAAAGACTTAGGACCAGAAATCCTCTTTGAAGTCCCTCATCACTTCTAACAAATCCCCGAATATTTCCAACTTACCTGTAAGTCTGACTTAATTCAAAACTTATTTGTGTCTTACTAGTTCAATAGTGCATGTGCTGTTGCCCGTTTTGACAGTAGTCACAGTCTATTACTGACTCCTGACTGATGCTAAAATTTTAAGTGCCATGTAGGAACTACAGCTCCCAAGTCAGAAAGAGATTGCCGATGCTGTGTACTTCAGAGGTCTCTCTCTGTCCCATGGTCAGATGCGTCCAGTCAACCAGATCCAGAGAGTCAAAGCTTTACAATGATAAACATCCAGATCTGAATGCTGAATCTCAGGCTTCAGCAGGACCATTGCATTCATTTTTCAGTTTCAGTGTATCCTGATAAGGTTAGGAATCTTTTACTTCTAATTTCTAGAAATACCACACACTGAAGAGAGTGAAACAGCAGTATATTTATAGTGTGCAAAACATGTAAACCACCTCATTGCTAGCAAGAGTCCGGATACCTATTTGGACAAAAAAAAAAGTATTTGCATCCACTGATATAATCAATATTGTATCCATTAATATTCTCAGGCAAAATCACAGCACTTTAGGTATATTTTAGCAGGACAGGTCCAAAGAAGTTGGCTGGAGTTGACTTAAACGTGGTCTGGCAGCAGGTGTAGAAAAATAAATCCCCTGTGTAGCAGTGTCTCTGATGATTGTGTGTAACCATGGCAAAAGATTGTTGTCACGGTGTTTTCTTCTTCACGAGGGCAAAATCGTATCTAGGATTGCAGTTTTCTACCTTCTCTTGGGTTAGAAACAGAAAGTACCTATCACTACAACTGAAGTTAAAAAGGAGTTAAATTTGTGAATATTTTTAATTATATATTTCCTAGGGCTTTGCCTATCTAAGTGTTAGATGTTTGCAGGTGAGGGACTTCCTGCAAAGAGCTCCATGCAATTCTTCCATCATATTTTAAAAAAATATTAATTGTCATTACACCTTCCTTTATATCAACAATCAATTCTTATTTGTTTTTTTCTGAACAGATGTAAGAGTATTTTTAGCTGAAGTAGAATCAGAATAAATAATAACTAAGTTCATATTTTTTTCAGCTCCATGCACAATATTACACTAGTCTTTATGGCTCTATTCTATCTGCATCTCTTTACTGATGAATACAGCCAGAGAACCATGCTATTACTTCAAAAATGCTTCGACACTTCTGGATGGCAAAAGGCTGTCTGCGTGGAAAACAAAGAAACAAAATATCTCAGTATCTCACATTCAATACAAAGTCCCCTCTCTTCAAGGCGATGCAATAGCTTTGGCAAAGGTTGGGTGACCAGACCTATTTTGACGAGCCAACAGTCACATTTTTTCGCTGAAGCCGAAAGTGCCCCTGCAAAGCATAACTCTGCAGCACTCACAGCACGGATTTCTCATTTCCTTCTCTGTTGCCATACAGTGAAATTAAGCCTGTTGGAGTCCTGGGTCTTTTTATGCAATTAGAAGATGCAAGGGGTTTAGCCCGTGGAATACAACTTCCCTGATCCTCAAAGGACAGGCACATGTGCTAAACATTTGAAGTAGATTTTCTGAGCAAGTCATCGTGTGTCTATTCATATGCTTGAAATTCAGCACATGCAGGAAACTTAGGAGGACTACAGTTCTTTTTATATTTTTAAACTAAGTGGCTTTTAAGAAGTGATATGACTGTATTTAACTTAGACAATGATGCACTATCAGCACATTTCATGAACATAATGTCCGAGAATATAAATTTAAAAAGAAACATTTTGGTTGAGAAGGGGGGATTTCCTCATTGTTTCATGCTTATTTGATCTATTTTATTTGCATCCATTCATGTAGTTATTTTTATTTTTTTTTCCTCATTTTACTGGGGGATTATATATTTTTTTTTGTCTGTTCTCCTCCGCTTTCATTATTGATAACGCATTAGCTTTTTATAACTTCTTTACTTACCATGTGAACTACTCACAGCTATTCAAAATAAACGTTAAAAAATACAGTAATAGGAGAATGCCTCAACAGCCCCAGAGGCTGAATATCTCAAAAGAGCATATTACAGTTGAATTTTCCTACAAGTCTTTACCTACTTTTAGCAAGATATATTTAACAACTTTGTTACTTTTTCTCTAAATGAGAAACAAACCTCTCCAGGTTCTTTTTTTTTTTTTTCCAGTCTGTATTGACTTTAAATATTTCTAGAGTTTCAAGGTTCATGTAATAATTCACTTTTTCTTTTGTACTCTTTTCAGCATTTACCTTTGCTTTAAATGTCAGAGCCTTTCACTTCTGTTACTTCAGTTTCCTTGCTGCCTCTCTTTTCTCTGCAAGCCCTAACTGATTGTGTATTTTGGTGTGGTCTCCCCATCTTTTTCCAGTTCCAATAATACTTCTTAAACCTCATTGTATCTTTGAACAGGTTTTTTTGCAAAACCACACTGACCACTTCTTGTTTTTTGTAATCTTCTCAGAGGAACTGCAGCCTGCTCTATGTTGGCTATGAGGTCTTGGCAGCCCCAACTCCCCTTCCATGCAAAAGGATTCCAGTATATCCTGTTGTGGCATGATGCTCACTGATCTCCCTAATTCTACCAACTGGATTTATTGAAATCCAGTACTCTGAACTGACTGCGAGTGTTTCTTTCATATCAGGTTGAATAATATTTCAATCCCTTACACATTTTTCTCTTCTTTGATGTCATTGACATGTTTTGAAGTGTTACTTCAGAAAGGCAACTAAACGCAAGCATCTGACTTCAGGTTTTAAAGACAAGCAACAAGCTGTTGTAACAGAAAATGAGTAAGAGGACGCTGTTACAATAAAGAGATGCCCGAATATATACAAACTCAGTACAGATTATAAAATATGTTTTCAATACTTAGGAACATGTCTGATACAGATGTAGAAAACGTAGACTCTGGTAAAACTCATAAAGAAATCACATTTCTTGGAAAGTGAGAAATTAAAGAGGAGCTTATGACCATCTTTCTTAATATTTTATTATACTGAAGTGAAATCCTTTAGAGATTGAGCTAACTGGATGACTATTTCGGTTAATACCAGCAGCTGAGACTACGACCAGCTTAAAACAGACAACATTTAACAAAACAACATTGCTCCAGGTGTTTAATGCTTCTCCCTGAAAGCCAATAATGACATACATGTGAAGTTTCAAACTTCCATCCAACATACTATTACTACTTACGCATTTTTTTTTTTCAATGAGTAAATACATGTGCATCAAGTTCTTTCTTCACTAATTCATATTACAGGAACTGTATGCTGCATTTTTAAAGCACATAATGGAACTGGCAAAAGAAAACAGTTGACAGTAAAAATTGTTTGAAAACTTAATGCACTCTTTCTAAAAAGTCCCACTCAAAATGACTGTAAATATAGAAACAATACATTATTACCACATGATTTACTTGTGAGCCGTGATTTCAGTCACAAAATTAAATCCACCCCACACTCTCCCAAACCAGACCACTTTCTATGAGCTGCTCTCTTGTTATAGTTTCCTGCATCTTATATCAAGTCCCAAAATGAAAGCCAATGACAAATCTTCTATTTTGAGAAGATAGTTCTTGATCTTTGTGTAACTATATCTTAATGCAGCAAAATTGTACTTTCCTGAATCCCTGTTCCCCTCACCAATGAATATTTTTCCATGAACATACAGCCAAGAAGAATGTATGTAAACAAAATTGTCTTCATTCCCTCCACAGAATGAAATACAGTAGATAGAAAACCATTTTATCAAGATATTTATGACCAGAAGTCTCACTCAGCAGGATACCCCATACCATTACTCAAAGAGTTGTATCTCAGTTTCTTCTTCAGTGAAATTCCTTTTGTTTTCTTCAGAGTCTTCAAAGGAATTGAAGAAGTACAGAAAAAATGGGTGATATTTAAGCACATTTGTCTTTTGTGTTGCCTGCATTGTGTCATTGTCTATGTTTTCATCATTGCTGGTGAAGAAGCTTGAAAACAGGTCAGCTGCAAGTGCATGCTGCTTTTAAATTTGTTCAGTAACTCTTCTAGTAACCTGTAAAAGGAAAATAGTTAAAAATTTGGCAGATTCTTAAAAGGGAACAAGTACCAAAATTTTTGGCTATTCTGTCTGTGACTTCAAGTATGTTGTCTGCTTAAATAAAGGGCCTAAAATTGTATCTGTTCAAGTATCTGAATATTATAGATGTTCAGAAGTATACCAAGTGTGTCAGGATGATCTGTGGTCAGAGGAGGACTTAGCCACACAGATTTTATCACGGTGATAAAATAGCCCTTTATATGGTTTTCCTTCCAGATAAAGATAATCTTATTGAGAGAAACATATTTGCAAGACACAGTGGCAAAAGAACTGGTAGAGAGTGTTATAAGATACTTCTGTAAGGAAAATCCAGAAACTGCCAGCCTGTATACCATAAAACTAGTATGCTTTATCAAGGCTATGGCTTTTTGTGTGTAGCTGAACTGCGAATCTCAGTTCTCAAACTTGTCTTTGGAAGGTATTTTGTAGATTTCTCTTAAGTATCATTGCTGAAATATCAGAGATGTTCGTATCAGAATATCAGAAATATCAGATTATTCTAGGAGAAACATTAATTCACTGTCAACCATGTGCTTTTGTCCTTCATAGATAACAAACTAAGTATGAGTTCATAGTTTGGAGCATAACAATGGTTCATTTACATCTACGTAGCTGACAAGAAGACACTTGGTGCAGTGGATATTTATTATAATCCACAAATTACAGGTGTAGGACCAAGGGTGTTGATGGCTCTGCTGTAGGAGATATTCTTTGTAACAGTGGAGATGCATTATGAAGTTTTACAGTCTTGCCTGTGTGTTTTATTTCCCCTGTATTCTAGGGAGGAACGTGCTCTTCGAACTTTTTGCTCTATTTCAAAAACAAGCTAGATAGGGTAGACATTTTTCACCTCAACTTTTTGGCAAGCTGTGATTATTGAACAGCTGGTAACAGAAGAAATTATACTGTACACTAAAAAACCCAAACAAGTCAAGAACAACAACTACAAAATCAGTATGTGCTTTCTCAGCAGATCCTCTGGAAGATGACTATGGCCACATTCATCATTTAGTATCATAGTAATGACTGTGAATGAACAGAAATGAACAGCTCTAAATCAGTGCACAAGTGTGTTATTTTACACAAATACATGTAGAGTGCAACAAGTTGCCTGGAACAATGACAATTATAGTGTAACAACCTGGGAAACTGAACAAGTTTTGCATTGTCTACGGCTCAGAACTCTGAGGCAGGTGTTCAGTGATGCAGTTCTTGATTCTCACCTGTCCCATGAAGCTCAAATGCTTGTGACTAAGTGAAAGAAAAGAAATAATAAAATTCTACAGGTGTCTCGGAAAGTCTGAGTTGAAAGAACTCGCCTTACTCAAAACTGATTCCTGTCTTTAATAAAGCATAAGAGCTAAGTAAGGCAAGAAGGTATCTTGAGACTTGTTGTGGCTAGTGAGAAGTAGGTTTCAATAGACAGAGGACATCTGGAAGAAGGCACAGTTCGCAGAACATGGTCTGCACAGTCTCTTCATACGTCTACAAAATATTCTAAATTCTGATTGTGAAGTGCAAACTGATTCGATGCAGTTCCGTTCCTGAAAGTACTATAACATCAAACTCAAGTTCAAAACATCTCTAATATACTCATTACAAATCCATCCTAGTTTTACCATACTACTCATTAAGCTATGCTTGTAAACCAGACTACCAAATACTAGGTCAGATGCAGCAAAGTAGCTTGGTTGTCAAAGGTTGCTATGGTGGGGAAGGGGGAACCCAAAACTCCTCCTCCTGATGTTAAGAAAGAACCACAGACCCTTCCTATTTGTTTTTAAAATGAAAGAGGCCAGTTTAGAGAGTTCCCCATATATCAGCTGGCAAAGCTTGGACTTTGTTCCTTGGCTATTTTTCTATAATTGCTGTAAATTCAGTAAGACAAGACAATGGACCTCACAGAAACTTTAAGATTGACAAAGAAAGCTAAAATAGACTGAAATTACAAAATAAACGCAAAGCTACACTGAACTATTAAGATTAGGATGACATGCCACAAAGCCATTGGCTCTTCTGTGTAATTAAACAGGCCATGATGAAGGAGGACTGAGCTTATTCTTAACTCTGTGCAAAGAAGCTTTTGCTCTGCAATTCAGAAGGGTGAAATACAGTGAACGTTAACCCTCTTACAACAAAGTTCTGATACAAGAGTAAAAAGCAATAGATCCAGAGACCAAAAAGGAGACAAGAAGGTGCATTATACTCACTTTTTGTCAGTTCCACTTGACAGCTGAGGCAAGGCTTCCAAAGCTTGCTTAAAGCTTGAGCTGCACAGAAAACAAAACCACTCATATTCCACTGGTAGAAGCCTCAGCAAAAGATTAATATGGTGACTTGTAGTAACTGCTACTAGTGATAAGCCCAGGAATAAAAAGGCATCTATAAAGCTCCAGCTTCCAGGGTTCAACTGCGCTTTGCCCCTGTGCTGATTACAGACAATGCCACTTCAATTTTATCCAATTTGAGCCAGTGCTAAGTAGTTTTCATTTAGAGGTCTTCATCACTATCAGACACTCAGAATAAGAAGCAAGTTTATGAAATGGAATGCAGTGACACCATAGGACACTATCTATAACACTATGAAGATACATTAGGCCCTCAAGCCTTGCAGTGTCTCCTACAAAATGTTGATGAGGTAAGATGACCTAATTGCCATCTGTGGGAACATGTAATCACAATCCTAATTGAAGTGTAGGTAATTAAAATAACGAATGAACCTACCCATATCCAATCCCCAAGATAACCACCTAGAAATTTCAATCAATCAGCTTTACTTAAAACTGTTGACAGCTATCATAGTTTGTTTTTACATGCCTTGACTGCATCAACCACTGATGCTGCTAATGCTTTTCTTTCTCCCTTTATATTAACGTGTGAGTGTGTCCCACACTATTTATCTTTGGTCCTGCACCTCACTGAGAAATGATAAATTGCTGAAAGCCTTTTCAAGGCTTTCATTCTGAGAGACAGTGTGAAGTTGAATTCACTTTCCCTGATTAGGTGTGCAGAAAAGGAGTAGGGTATCGTACAAGCTTGTGGAGAGCCCTGTTCTCCATACCTCTATAAGGGGATCCTGCCACTGTCTGGTTCTGTACCCTCTCTGATGTGTCTGGCGGGTTCTTTGCAGTGTGCTTTATGAGACTGCTGTGAAAAACTGGGTAAAATTCAGCGACATCTCCTTGTGTCCTGTTTTAGAATAATTTTCCCCAGCAGCTGAACTGCAGTTAAGAAGTCTGGTTTGGGGTTTTTTTTTTTTTGAGTGGCAAATACTAGTTTGTGTCTAAAAAGCCAAGTAAAAAAATGACAAAAAATAATTATTTTCTTTCAACTGATAAAACTTTTCTAGTAATCTGTTGTTTGTATGTTTATGTAGTATATCACATATTCTATTTGAAGCAAAATTTCTTAATCCTTAATTTACTTTAGGTGCTTTTGCATGTCTACCAAGGATTCCATTACATTGAAGACAAAGACACTACAGCACATCTTACTTGCTTTCGGGTGTTAGGTATATGGCCACGGTATCTCTCAATGCACAGATTTCAAGTCTTGCCTAAAGACAAAAATACAAATATTGAAACAATGACACAATGCCTTCATCAAGTGAATATCAGTATCCCAAAGCTTCATCTTTTTTAGAGGCAAATACTATTGCACGCTGCAGCTGTAAGCAGCCTTGGCTTTTAAGAGTTTGTTTCCTGTATTTTTCATTGCCATGCTGCTATATCAGGAGACTGCTAAAAAGAACAATTTCATACTTTTGATTCAAGTCAAACTGTTTGTATGGTCACTATGAAGCAGTAAAACATTGGTTTGTCTCTCAGTAACAGTAATAAATGTTCAATTCTATTTCATCTTTTCTGTACTGTGATAGAAAGACAGAAGCACGCTACCTTAATTTGCCTTTTTTATTTTATTAAATACAGTGAGCTTAACTTTTCACAGCACGGCTTGGCCAGGGAGGAAGGAAACACAAAAGTACAAAAATCTGTCAGTACACATTTTATTGTTGGTTTTCCTGTTGAATTTATTTTTTTCCCATCAGATGAGGAAGTAGAACGATTGTGCTGTGCTTTTTGTCTGTCACCTGGTGGGCACACAAGCTTGGGGATTTTCCTCCTGTACTGTACTGTGTGTCTAGGTACTGATTTTCACCTAGGCAAACCATGGTGGAGAATGAATTCAAAGATGAAACAAATTTCATAAATTGTCCTTTAGTCTTTGAAAAGCAATCATTATCATCATAGGTTTTATATGAAATAGAAATATTCTGCATATGATCAATATTTTAAGTAATTTCATTTAAAATATACAGTGAACTTCATCCAAATTCATATTCTGTTCTTGTTCATCATAAAAATAAAATTTAATCTAGTTAGCCATTACAGAAACTGATCTACATTTAGACCAAACTAATATGACACATCTTCCAAAACAGAATTTTCTATAATGAAACACAGACACTTAATTCCAGGTCTCACAAAAGGCTTTGGTTTTTAGACTTTCCCTTCTTCGCCTCATCTCTCCCCTTGGTAGGAAGCTAGCTGAGATTTATGAGTTTTTTAGTGTCAGAACTTCTGGCACAAAATATGACATAGCCACCCACCGATTTTATACTCATAAGAAATGCTTTTCTCACCACAGAATGTTTCACCTCTTTTTGTATGATGCTCCAAGTTGAACGGCCTTGGACTTTTTGAAGTCCTACAAGTAAGATTCTGGTGTCTTTCCTACATTTTAGGAGGTAGCAGTACTATGGGAAAGTGTGACACGCTGAAGTACCACAGCCTAAATAAACATGGTGGAAGGGTAAACCCTGCAAAACTGTGGGTCATGGGATGTGGGAATACAGATGCAGGCTTCTCTTTGGGAATGGGTATCTTTTGATCAGTCTGACCAGGCTCAGATGACTCTCACACTGCTGCTGTCTGCCAGACAGGATTTTCTATGTTCAGAGGAACAGAAAATGACCACGAGTGACAAATTTACAGAAGGGAGAGAAAATCCTTTCCACTATGGGTTTAGGCAGCAAGTTCATACGGTGGGTTGTCTAGTCAAACAAAAATGATATACGGGTAGCTCTGTTGCTATTGATTGATTTGGTTTTAAATAGGCAATCTTATTTGGTTGTAATCTTCCCACATTAATTCTCTGTCCAATGCAATTACTACCAGCAACTGAAAAATAAAGCTTGCAATTGGATAATTATTTTCCCATCATAATGCAAGAAGGCTGCCATGTACAAGGAAAATTGGAAGTTTTGTCTTCTTGCCTGTTACAGCCACAGCAATCATTGACTCAAAGGGATTTTTTTTTAAAAGATTTTTTCTTAGAGTCCTTTAAAACTTATCCAATAGTAAGTACAACTACCAGTCTAGTTGTAAATGAAGGCAGTAAGAGTACCTGTTCTGCAACAAAGTGCTAATGTACGAGTAGTATAACAGACAAGTGACTCATTTTGCAGAGACTTACAAGATAATATCATATCATATCATATAATATTTTCAAAATTTTAAATTCTCAAAATATTAAAAAATTGTTTTTTCTTTTAAAATAATTTTTGATGACAGCTCAAAGACACTATTTAACAACATTTCAAACAGATACTATTATGGTGCTTTTTATTTCATATGATATTAGGTAACCTTTTAAGCACTCATACATAAAGACAACACTAAAATACAATCTAATCCAAGAACCAGTATTCCAAAGGGTATTTATCCATAAATCTGAAACAAGTTGTATACTAATCCTTTTTGTCTCCTTGCTTTCACTGCTAGGATAAATTCAACCAATACGCAGATTATACCTCTTTCTGTTATTCTCAGTTTTCTAGATGCAGATGTTTGACAGTACAAAGTATTCAGGTACCTGTAAAGCTCCATTTTTGCTGAAGGATGAAACACATTGCATCAGTCGACTCAGTTCTTCAGAGACTGCTTCTACAACCCTTGACATTACCCGGGGAACTAAGTCTCTGGAAATGGTAAATACCTGATTTTTATGAAAGAAGAATCATTAGCACAATACCTATATTAACAAAAATATTTTCTACAGTAACATTTCAGTAAAAAGCATGAACATTTTGATTGAAAGAACCACTTTGTTTTTATCAATAGACAAAAAAATTCAAAGCAACTGGAATACAAAGGATTTCTTGTGATGATTGCCCTACGCTTTGACCAGTTACCTCTATTAATAGTAATGTTAGATGTATCATATGTGATAATGACAAGTTTCTTGTAATGCTTAAAAGCAGTTAGACTTCAAGATCTGTGCTCTCAGCTGATGGATGCAGGTAGTCAACGGTTGTACATAGACTGCTATTTTGTAGATAGCACCTTTAGTTCAGCGTTGCGTGACTGACGTATACATTCAACCCCTTTTTACCTATGTATTTTGCTATGTCTTCTAGAATCCTTTATATTTGACCACTGTGAAATGGCTAGTGCCTTTATGCTCTGTGGTAGAGATAAGCCTTGGAAAGGGTTTGAGAGTATGGCAGTGTAACGGATTTTCATTTAGATGCTTCCATTGCTGCCATTTATTAATTCCCTGGCAAAATCAATACACCTTACTGTTTTTTTCCATGCATCATAGAATCATATAATAGTTAGGGCTGGAAGGGACCTTCGAAGGTCATCTAGTCCAACCCCCCTGCAAGGAGCAGGGACATCTCCAACCAGATCAGGTTGCTCAGAGCCTCGTCCAACCCGGTCTCGAGTGTTTCCAGGGATGGGGCATCCACCACCTCTCTGGGCAATCTGGTCCAGTGTTCCACCACCCTCACTGTAAAAAATTTTTTTCCTAATATCTAATCTAAATCTACCTCTCACTATTTTAAAACCATTATCTCTTGTTTTATTACAACAGGCCCTACTCAGGAGTTTTTCCCCGTCTTTCCTGTAGGCCCCCTTTAGGTACTGGAAGGCCGCTATTAGGTTTCCCCGGAGCCTTCTCTTCTCCAGGCTGAACAGCCTCAACTCTCTCAGCCTGGCCTCATAGGACAGGTGCTCCAGCTCTCTGATCATCTTTGAGACAATCTTTTTAATTGCTTATTTGTACAACTTTTTAAAGTCGTACTTGGATCCTCCATTTGAGGATCTGAATAACAACTGCAACACAACAGGAATACAAAACTAAATGTTAGTTCTATGCTTGAAGGAAAGCATGAAGAAACCAATCTTCCTCAAAGGGAGCTTTAAGGAAGCGAGAAATTGTTGGTAAATTAAAAAAAAAAAAAAAAAAAAAGATGAATTTTCTTACACAGAATTGGGGAAAATGAAGGCCAACAGGTTGGAGTATAGAAGGAAGTGAGATTATAGGTTAGACAGACCAAACTTGTGTCAAGACTTAAAGGTGATGATAAAGCTGCACTAAAACTGCACAGGGTTGGTGGAGAAGATCACAGAAGAAACTGAAGATCATGTAACTGGAGTGGTACAAGGAGGAAAATGAACTGCAGTTTTTGAACACTCCACCTCCTCAATTTTTGCTTTAAAATGATCTAAACAATTAAGTAGTGGGATGATTCTTTGCTAGAATATCTTTGCTTTACGTGAAGTTTAGCTCTCATCTGACAAGAAAATGTAGTAATTGACAGAAGATATTCATAAACATGTGTAAAAATACATTAAAGGAACAAAAAAAAGAATGCAGCATTCCTACTCAGTTTTCAGTGATTTGAGTAATGAATTGTGTATCAGGGATCCCATAAAGCTGACCATTCCAAAAGGTAGGTCTGCACCACAGGCTAAGTAGACTGATCACATAGATGTCAGCTATCAGTTGTTATCATTGCTCATTCAAACACGTAGCCTATTTAAACTGTTTTGAGCCACAAAAGCTAAGTAAGTGACATACTTAGCTGCACGGTAAGAAAAAAAAAAAACACCCCAGTAATGATTTGGCAAGGGGTCATCTTATTCAGCAGCAAATATTGCTGAGCAATTCAACAGAAACATACCAGGAACACCCCCAAAAATCTTCTACTGAGAAGAGAATATTTGTGCCCACAATGAGCACTCTTGAAGTTACTATACAGAATCCAGGAAAAAAAAAATTCTCAGCAATGGTGAATCATCACAAATCTGCAATAAGTCGCCCTTATTTTGATTTCAGTTAAATTTTAATTCAAAGGTAAGAAACAATTTTCTTTCCACTTCAGTCCACGCTTGCTGTTCAGCTGCTCGTTATTTTTTTGCTGTTTCAATCTACAGAAACTTTCAGCCTTGCTAACTAAAATTAAATCTGACCCAGCTTACAGAATTTCACCAGAAAACAGTGGAAATGGGAGTTTCATCTTGACACACGTTTTCATATTTCTGTAATATTTCACATCTAGAAATTTATGAGGCAACACTATTTGGGCCAAAATCAGTATCGGTGTCAACGAAGTCAGCAAGGCAGTGCACCTTTCTGCTGCAGGATTTTAACGAGTATGCATGTTTACAGGATTAGCTCAGTAAGTTACAAATGCCTTTGAATTTTTTTAAAGCAAAAGCTCTCATTTTCGTTTTTATTAATTGCCACTATACTGAAAAACAACATTAAAAATAATGTCATGTTGGTATATATTTTTGGTGTTGCTTATTCTCTCTTTCAGAAGCATTTGGTAAAATCAGCAATGCTTCTGTGAAAAATGCTATAAATCAATACTGAAATTGAATCAAAAATATTGCACGTAATATTTAAAGTTTCTGAAAAGATTTTAATTTGAATGAATCTCTGTAATTAAGGAGGAATAAAATAAACAAAAACCTGAAGTGAATCTCATCAGATGTTAAGTAGATGGCAAAGATAAAGCAGCTATACTTATGGTATTTTGAAAGGTAAGAGTGATATTACTACCAGTGCTTGTACCAGGAGCAACAGTAATCTGGTAACACTCTTGATTAGAAGGAAGCAGTATGTAGAACATTAGCTGTAATTTAAAGGACTATAGAAAACTCCTGCATATTATCACAAAAGGCCAAATAACTGTAGCGCTGCAAGCATATTATTTTAATAATAATATTTTATTATGCACTCCCTATCATAAGCAATTACCTACTTAAGTATTTCAAACACAATTTGTAATGTACAGAGACCATAAAACTTTCTGGTTTTAGGTTTCCACTTTTTATCCTATGTACAAGAATTACATATATTGCCTTTACACTCTAAGTGGCCTATGTTGAACACTTCTTCCAAAGCAAAGCACAGGCTCATTTTCATATGTTGTGGAAAATAAAGTTAATTAGAGAAAGTTAGCACCATATCTATCTATATCTCTCTATATATATATTTAATCTGCATAAAAAGGGAAGAATTGAGCTCTACAGTTTGGCTTTCCTCTTTTATCAGACAGCGGAAACAAAAAGGTGTAATGGAGTGTTACTGAGGATAAACAGGAACTGTTCATCTCCTTCTGCCCTTAAAAAAGTTAGCAGTTGTGTACTTGGTTTGCTAAACCTAACCCAAAGCACTTACATCTGCAATTAAGGCACTTACTTCAACAGAGGTTCACTTTTGGGGCTGATAAAGCCAGGATTTACCATGCAAAGTACACTGAAATCATATATATGAATGTAAGCAACAATCTGAAGTTTTTCTCACCTCTGCATGCACAGCAATGATATTCACTAAGGCTTCTTTCAAATAGTTTCTGACACCTGAAACAAAACAAACAAGATAATTAATTTACTTTAATTCTGTTGCCTCAACAAAGCCATGATATCATGCTGTTCAATACTGTACTTTTTCTTTTCATTCTTTCACTAGCACTTTTGCAATCAGAGGCAGAAAGAGAAAGTTCCATAGCCACACCACCGGTCTATTTCCTTTTTCAAATCAAATGGAGAAAGGCACATTTCCTTACAGCAAAAGGTTAAAAAAGCCAGCAGGTTCCTGTTTCAGTATTCTTCTTCTCTGGCAACCCAATTTCATTAACTTTGCAATTTAATAAGAGCTTAGTATTATGAAAAAATAAATTCTGGATGTCTTGCTAAAATATGCATACCATGGCACAGGACATACACTACAGCTAACTAAGTTCTAAGGAGACAGAGAAGACAAGGGGTTTTGTTTGTACAACAGTCTTCAAGATCTTACTGCTTTATCAGCTGCTCTGACTGTAAATTATTATTATAGATAGAACTAGCAAGGACTCTTGTTTCTCTGAAAGTGGTTCAGAAGATATTACTCATGGCAGTTTATAGGCGATGCGATGCCTTAGCAGAAATTTCCTCTTGGGGAGGGTGGACAAGTCAAATAAGCATTTTATTTACCAAGTGTATAAAATGTTTGTCAATTTATACTAAAAAGGAAATTCTAAACAGAAGGACATCCAGTAGGGTATTCTTTAGTTAGGACAGGCTCTTAGTCCCCTACACTGCTGTAACTGAAGTAATTTCTTAGACCTGGGCTCCAGTTGTGCAAGATCTAAAAGAGGCAAAAAACCTAAAATTGCCCCATTTGCTTTTCTGGGCACTTCATTTTGTAGGCAAAGGCAAATTAGAAAGCATCCCGCTAATTAAAGCACACATAAATGTTGGAAGTGCAACACAAAAATAATGAGAGCGCGTTACTTCTGAGTTCAACTATTCCAGCATGAATCCGAGAAAGTGCAATCACCCCATCGCTCCCTTCAGTACACCCAGTGGACAGTAAAAGATCAGTATCATGGACAAAGACTGGTGAGACCACACAGCTCAGAGACCACACTGTGATTAATGCTGCTGTTATAAAAATTATAAAGTGAATCTTTAATCAGTTCATCTTACTTGCTCCACCTTTCCTCAGATAACACTGATGCAGCAACTTAATCCTGCTACAAAAAAATAGCTTTAAAAGGAGTTACCTGAGATCACCAAAATGAGTTATTCTATGGGAGAACAGAGTCGTGTCTCAAAACTGCCATCTCAGTTGTGCTTTTTTTTTTTTTTTTTAACCACTGGTCCCACAACTTGCCTCAAGATCTAAAGAGGAGACACTTGTTCTTTCTTACTTAGACACTTATGGACAAATATTTTGTAAGAGTAGAACTAAAGGATGACAGGATGCCCTTGCATAACGTATGGGCACTTTTATCGTCTGTGTCTACACCGTGAGACGTGATGCAGCCTGGCATTTAGATTGGAGGCTACTTCCCGGAGGGCATCCTGTGTCTCTGGTTGGAAGTGGGGGTGCTTGGGGGAAAGTGGAGGGAGAGATGTTGAGCAGTCACTCTTGTTCCAATGCGCAGTCAGGACGAAACTGAACTCTGCGCTCAGACCTCGGTATCAACACTGTCTCTGTTACAGAAGTTCATAGCAAAGAGGCGAGGGTCAAAGAAGATTTTACTGCTCTCGCTAAAAGCAATTTGGTTTCTGAACAGAGAAAAGAATCAAGACGTTTTTAGAAGGAATGTTCTATTTTCACTCTGGAAGAGATGAAAATAACTGAAAAAGATAAAGAAAAATACAAGCCTTTTCCCACATGTTCCAAAACATCTCTAATGCCTTTTCTCACTATCTTTATTCTTTTCCTTGAAAAATCAGTCACTCTTTCCATTTAAACTAAACCAACGACAATTCAAACAGCACAGTATACTAGGTTGCAAGCTCATAATTCTTGTTATTTTAGTGATTGTTTGCAACAAGGAAGGAAGGGAGGGAGGAATAGAGCAGTACCAGAAATTTTATGAAACTGACTTTTTTTTTCTGGTCCCCTGTAACCTGCAAAACAAAGTAAGAATGCTACACACCAGTACTTGAACCACACCAAAAGATCATAGGTGTATGTGGAAATGCAACACCCCCTTCCTTTTTCCTCTTCTACTGTTTTCCTTCTTCTGCTTCACTCTGCCTCAGATTAAATCCTCTGCAGGCTTCATATCACAGAAGACAAAATTTGTATCACATCCCACGAGCAAATGCAACTTGACCAGGCACCAAACAGTGGTATGCAAATCACATCAAGTAGTACAGGGCGAATTTGGGAGCTGGTTTGCAGTTAACCTCAGAGTGCAAAGCGTAGATTTCGGTCTGCAAACCTATGCGGTATTCGGCTTTTGGCTGCCTACCAGCCTCATCTTGTGACAGTAGGATCTTTCATGTGGAAACTGTGTGTCTTCTGCACAAATGCCACACAAGATTAAGACTTTGACAGCCCTCCTTCTCTATGGATACTTGAGCGCCACCAGAGCACGTTCATTTAGTCAATCAAAATTTCATTCGTGAGCTAAGGAGCATTTTTTTTGCTCCCACTGATTGTTCTCTAATGAAGCATCTCTCAAACCCTGGTACAGCTGGCGAGCCATAATGAAAATACAGAGAGGGGAGGTGTGTGTCCTGCAGAGAGGAGGCCAGCTGGCTGAGCTGGGAAGAAGCGTTACCAAGGAGGCAAGTGAAAAGCTGGAACATATAGAGACCAAAGCAGGCGGGTTGCGTAAGAAGCTGATGTGGTTCTAAGGAAGAATCCTCACTTCCCACCCATCCCACCTAAGCTCCTGGTGCAGCATGCCTCTTCTCGTACTTTCATGCAACTTGGCTTTCAAGAGGAGCTGCTAATTCTGTCTGCTGCTGCGGAGAGCACCCAAGTTAAACAACTTTTGACAGTGCTAGTAAAAGCTGCCTATCAAGATGTCTGTGGAAACCTTCCATAACTGTACTGGGTTTGCGTGGCAAGGTTTTGGTAGCGGGGGAGTGGCTATAGGGGTGGCTTTTGTGAGAAGCTGCTAGAAGCTTCCCCCACGTTCAATCAAGCCAATGCCAGCCGGCTCCAAGACAGACCCATTGATGGCCAGGGCCGAGCCCATCAGTGACAGTGGTAGTGCCTCTGTGATAACATATTTAAGAGGGGGGAAAAAAGCAGTAGCAGTGAGAGGAGTGAGAATATGTGAGAGAAACAGCCCTGCAGACACAAAGGTCAAGTGAAGAAGGAGGTGCTCCAGGTGTTGGAGCAGAGATTCCCCTGCAGCCTGTGGTAAAGCTGGCTGTCCTCCTGCAGCCCATTGAGGGCCACAGAAATCCAGCAGAAATCCACCTGCAGCCCATGGAAGACTCCACATTGAAGAAGATGGATGCATCCAAAGGATGCTGTTGTTCTATGTGAAACCTGCATTGGAGCAGGCTCCTGGCAGGACCTATGGACCCATGTAGCTCGTGCTGGAGCAGGTTTGCTGGCAGGACTTGTGACCCCATGGGGGACCCATGCTGAAGCAGTATGTTCCTGCCTGCACCCTGTGG
The DNA here is from genome assembly GCA_009806455.1 of Tetrax tetrax. Classification (NCBI taxonomy): domain Eukaryota; kingdom Metazoa; phylum Chordata; class Aves; order Otidiformes; family Otididae; genus Tetrax; species Tetrax tetrax. The sequence goes on from WHYT01016726.1 coordinate 245,701, forward strand.
AAGGGACCCGTGCTGGAGCAGTTTGTGAAGAACTGCAGTCCATGGGAAGGACTCATGTTGGAGAAGTTCATGGAGGACTGTCTCCTGTGGGAGGGACCCCACGCTGGATCTGGGGAAGAGTGTGAGGAGTCCGCCCCCTGAGGAGGAAAGAGCAGTAGAAATGATGTGCGATGAACTGACTGCAACCCTCACTCCCCATCCTCCTGCGCTGCTGGAGGGGAGGAAGTAGAGAAAATCAGGAGTGAAGTTAAGCTCAGGAAGAATAGAGGGGTGGGGGGGAAGGTGTTTTAAGATTTGGGTTTATTTCTCATTATTCTACTCTGATTTGATTGGTAATAAACAAACTCATTTTTTACCCGAGTTGAGTCTGTTTTGCCCATGATGGTAATTGCTGAGTGATCTCCCTGCCCTTATTTCGACTCATGAGATTTTCTCTCCTCTGTCCAGCTTATGATAGAGTGGCTTTGGTGGGCACCTGGTATCCAGCCAGGGCCAACAACAACAACATATTTCTTAAAGAGTCAGTCACTGTGATATCGTAACCAAGTACTGTTAACTTCTAAAAGAATGTCAGCAACATTAGCATCGGGTGTTAAACACCATTGTCTAGTGGAGCACAGCTAAGATTGCGATATAAATCACAATTTTATAACTGAAGACTTCAGAATGAATTGACTAAATGGAATTGAGATGAAACCTATAGTAAAAATGAAGTGACAGTAGCTTAGTATTGTACATTGCTAGCCCATCCCACCTTTAAGATCAAATTGTTAAACTTAATCCTCAGTGAAAGGTCACAAGCAGACATATTTTATCTTGCATCCTCATACCATGCACCAAGACTAATGAGTGAACTGAGAACTTAAAAGAGATTATTTCTTGCAATCCCAGTGGCACTAATTATGTGTTCCTGACCTTTCATAGCAGGTCCAGTCCTGCTATGACTGCAGGATCAGGGGGCTCAGCACAAGGCAAAAATATTTCCTCAGTTTCTTAAACTGGTTTTGCAATTTAAGAGCAGATAATTCAGCACAAACTGCAAAGCTATGCAGTGTAGAGACAGTCCATGTATATGAACCGTAGTTGCCTTAACTGCAGCATCTAATAGTCTAAAAGACCTTGTCTTGGTAAATTAAACAAACCAAAAATGGAAAGAAGGTGCAATTGCACTCCAGTGCAATTGCCAGTAAGTAGAACCACAGAGAGAAAAGGGAGAACTAGCTAAGCTGGAGAACAATATTGGCTCAAGAAAGAAAGGTGTAAATGAATTGACCATCCATAAAATTAAAAGTAGCTGTGTAACAGGTTTGCTCTCACTATACTATTAAATATGCGGTGTTGTGACAACCATTGCTGCCCGAGAGGCAGTTTCCTATCATGAATAGAGCATAAGTAAAAAGGGTATTTCCCCCCAGCCTTTTTTTCTTCTTTTTTTTTTTTTTTTTTTTTTTTTAAGGATTTTT
>WHYT01016726.1:254078-275629 GCA_009806455.1 Tetrax tetrax
AAAAAAAAAAAAAAAAGTAAAAAAAAAAAGTAGAGATGTGAGTTGGAATTTCCCCATGGACATAACAAAGCAGCTCACCTCTACTCTTTACAATGGCACGCAGGTTTCTCCTTTCAAAGATGGTTGGTAGGAAGTCAGCTTCAAGTACTGCTGCTACCAGAGGCCTGTTTTCTAAATTAAGGTAGCTAGACGAGCCTATTTATTTCTTCCTAATCACTAAAAATGTATTTGCTATCACACTTTGTTGTTTGCCCTGGTTAAAAACATTTTTAGAAAACTGTTTGTAGGATGCTAAGAGCAGAATACTTATATCTGGCAGTAGCTCTAAAAATAGAAACTCCACCAGTTCATAATCTTTACCACCCCTGAAGCTGCTTTATTTGTTAATTTTATTCTCTCCTCATTTTGACTCTCAAAGCATTTTCAAATTGATTTTTCAAAAAGCTAATAATTAGTAGCTGTCAAAACCCATATTTAAAAACCATATTTAAAAATATGTGCATAGTATATTAACAAGTAAACACGGTCTCATGTAAAACAAAGGGTAAAGTTGGAAGAAAATAATTACTTAAATCTAATCTAGAACTGAAGACACAATTACAGCGTTCACAGATTTTTATGGATTCATATGATACACTTGAACCAACTGCAATGTCATACAACTGCTACAGCGTTATTAAAGCAGAAAAAACCCCACTTACAGACAGTGACTCCAGAGCCTCATTTGAATTTAATCAAGAACGTAAAACTTTTCTCTAGGCCACTTCCTGCTATTGCTGGAAACATTCCCTCGTTTAAACGGAGATGGATTTCAAGGTACTGTACTTAAGTGTTGTTTTGAGAGTACATTCAGAAGAAAATGTGAACGTGTAGGCAAACTGGAAACTCTCTGGAGAGATTACCCACTTGTTTAACCACATTTCCTGTTTTTTAACCCGTTTGTCCTAAGTCAGTCCTTAGACTACTGACAAAAATAGATACAAGTGTGCTATAAATAGCTCATTAGCAGGTCTTTCTCGGTAAAACTGAAAATGTTTTGATAAATCTATTGTTCTTACTAGCTCCAGACTAATTAAACTGTGAATCAGATCAATATTTCCTTGAAATTCTTCTCTGTATAGCTCATGGTAATTATAAATATACAGTGCCTTAGGAAGCGGAGAAAAAGTTGCAAGAACAAATATTGACCTAAAAAGAGCTATTGATAATTGAAATTTAATGAAGAAACTACTGGTAATCTATCTGGGAAAGGGCTTTTACAAAGCATGGTTCTGAAGCAAGGCAGGACAGAGCCTGATCGGTGACAGTCAGAACCCATGAGCGTTTTGAGATCAGAAGGCCAGAGTGTTACATCTTTGAATTAGTTGCCTTTTTCTTCTTTTCAGCCATGACACCATGTTGATGTAACACAGTGAATGTCACTTGAAGGACTTGACATGAACTGCTTTCCAAAAAAATTAAACATGGAGGCTTCCAAGACTTCTGTCACTTGTAGTTTTTGAACTATTTTAATTCAAGCAATAGAATTATGTCATGATGTTCAAAGAACCTGAAAGTTTCCGTGTTTCAGCTGGCTTGGAGTAGCAAGAGCTCTAAAGACTGCCAACACTGTGATTAATATCTTTGTCTATGCATGAACTTCAGTCTACAAGAGGAGAACACCAAAAGAGAATAATACTGATTCTGTGCACAGCCCAAACTAAGATGTCTTGAAAAAGAAGCTGCTGAGGCTGTTCTAAACTTTCCGCTACTCCATCAAACCTGCCAGAAGGATCTGATGAATGCTGAACTAGTCTGCAATCCAACTACTTTCTGCTTTCTGATCCTGACCACATACACTAAAATCCATTGCTCCTTGGGGCAGAATATAATCTGCTTTATCATTAAGAAGGAGCAAAACCTGTAAAGGCCGAAGACTACAACAGGAAGTGCTTCACTTGGGAAGAAGAGATGTTTGCTATCATCTAATACTTAAAAGATGGGCAAGTAGTTAAACGCCAATTTGACATGTATGCATTTTATCAGAAGAGTTTTTTTAATCAGATGGATTTACCTTCATTTTTTCCATCAACACAGTAACAGAAAGGGTAAAGGGCCTTTTACCAACCCAGACCTGAAGGTCATAAGCAAGGGATGTTGCATACCATACTGAGAATTGAACCACAAAGACTCTCAAATTACTAAAATTACTGCAGAATAAGCCAAATTTCAACCGTTTACCCATTGGTAACAAGAATTGTAAATGGCAAAAGGAAATAAACAAACAAATCAAAACTCTCTAAACCAATCAAAAAGCGTATGCACTAATGTAAAAACAAAAAAAAACAAACAAACCACCAACAAAAATACCTGCTTTGGAGTTTACAGTCATTCATATCTCTTCATCTAAACATACACAAGTTATCAGCTCACCCAAATCACTTGTAGACAAATGGTTCAATAATCCTTAGCTGAGCCCAGTACTTTAGATATATGACTTATAGAAACGTGACTTTTTGTTGCTGTCATTTAAGTATTAACGATATTGTCTGGCACAGTTACAACAATTAAACAATGCTCTACATGCACAGTTGCCCCATTAACATTTGACTGTAACCCATGAACGCAAACTTGAGATAGAATAAGAACACAAACACTTCACAGCTAACAGTGTGCTGCTCTACAGATTTAGCAGCATTTCAATATTAAAGTAGAAACAGTAAGATTTTTTTTTTTAAGTGTTGGTGCTGTTGAGTCTTTTTTGATTGAATTTACGTAGTTATATGTATTTGACTTAAGGGGAAACCCAATAGTATCAAATAATCACAGCTATCAGATATTTAAGGTAGCTGGTTTGAGGTAGATGACAAAAATTTGCACTACAAGAAAAGACATTTCACCCAGCTACAACATAACATATCCAAACCAAAACCATTGTTCTTCCCAAGTGGGAAAAATTGGTTCTGTAGAATGAAATCTACAGATTTGTGGGATTCTTAGATATAACAAACTCTTTCTTGAGTTGAAAATGAATACACCTAAGCATGCCTCAGTACCACCTGAACTTTTTCTACCAACAATGTATTACCTGTAGGATGACTTCCTAAGCAAATACTGCTTCACTCTCCTCAAGGAAAACTTCTTAAATTTTTAACAAATTCCCTCCTTCCAATTCCCATCATTTTCAGTCATAGCATTAAGTATATAAGTTCTATTATCACTAAACTTCCACTAAGAACAATTTTTATGCTGAAGAATTTTCTTTTGATAAAGCAGAAAAAGTGTTAATAACTAACATGTTACGTGCTGAAAAATCAACAGAGCAACACGACCCTGATGTGACTGGGTTCCCACTTGTTTTGCCAGTTTGTAATGCAGGATTGAGTGCCTTCTGTGTCTATCCAGGATATCTGGCAGAGTGGGAGCTTAATGGCTGTTTTCTGGCTGCAGAACATTCTTATGTTTCCAATGTCTGTGAGCAAGAGAAACACAGAGGCAAGACAAAATATTGCACGTAACAGGGGACAGACTGCTTAGTGTATATGTATTTGATATATATTGGACATATTTTCAAAAAAGCCATCTGCATGAACAGTTTTCCCATAAAATAAAGTTAAAGCATACTGACCAAGAAACTGCTCTGCTGTTAAAAGCGCTCTGTTTTTTTTTTTTTTTTTCAGAAAAACAGAGAAACTGTGGAACAGAACAGCTGGTGGGTGGTGGACATACTAGAGCATCATCATCTTGTAAAACTAGTACCTACGTTCTTCTGAAGCCTAGTAACTCATACTGTTTCCAGTACTGTACCCTGTTTGTTGTTTACCTAAAGCATTTTCCAAATTCTTTGCAAGTTAGGCACTTAGGAAAAAATAAACTAATTGTACCCCTTCACAAATTTGCAATAGACGGCCAAAAGCCCAAGTGTGACAACTCACCATATTTAGTGGTCCTTGCCAATCCCAGACACTTCTCTCACTTTACAGATGTACAGGTTAATAATGCTTGGTCACGTGTCCAGTGGTATCAGTGGGGGTTAAAGTCAGCAACACAGACTAACTCGTTCATGTTGCCCCCAGATATCCCTACACAGGAGGATTTATGTAATGGCAAGAAGTATACATTTTAAAAGATTTGTTTTACAGATAAAAGAGGGTAGCTACATGCACCGGAAAGATACAGAATGACCAATTCAATGGGAAAAGCAAGTGACTTCTTTAATTGTAAGGTATACTAAAAATCAACATCTCTATCAAAACTGAGAACAGTTCAATCCAAAAATCTCAAGCAGTATTTTCCTTTGACTAACACAAACCAAGCACAGTCTGCAAGAATATTCATTTTTTTTTTTTCTTTCAAACACATAATTTTTAAGGCACCCTGAAGGTGTTCTTTCATGATTTTATAAAACCTAAAATTATTAAAACCTTTCAAAACAGACTCACTCAGGAAACTGTGTGTTCTTCTCATAATTCCTGAAGTCACTGGTACTGTAATAATAGCCTGTCATATGCAAAATGACAGCAATTTCATAAATGAAGAATGGGCTTAGAGATATACTATGTTTATGAATTTACTTTGGTTGTCACTCAAATATTATTATTATAAGAAATGAGAAAACTGAAGCCAACTGATCCAAAAGAGACCAATTTCACAAAGAAAGTATTTGGAATAATGCAGACACTAATAATTTTAGTGTCCAGTTATGTCCTGCATCTAACCTTCTAGTTACAGAAAAAAAACTTAGTTACCAGCAAAACATGTCCTGCATTTATTACAGTGACTTAAGACAGACATACTTTGGTAAGTAAAAGAAAAAGCAAACATGGCAAAAGGAAGTAGAGTATGGGCTTGTTAATATTTTTGTTAAGAAAGAAACTTTAAAAGTGGTGCTTTGAGCAAAAAGATTACTAGCCACAATAAGATACACAGTTTTCCTGCCTTTTACAGTATAGTTTTGTTAGTAAAATTAATTTTTTTAAAAGTTGCTATTTCTATAGGATTATATCAGAAGTACAATGGTAACAAGCAGGCAGCACAGATATAAGATAAAAACCTCAATACCTTTGGAACGTTGTTCTGCAAAGGCCTGTGAATGTTAACTCAAAAAATGCAAGCAGCCTGTCACCATGCTGAAAGAAACCACAGGACGGGCTGTTAATATTTTTACATACTTTTTTCCAAATGTGTACCATTTGTGGACACATGGAATTTTTATTTGTCCTTAGTAACTAAATTTGGCTAATTGGCAACCAAATCAAAGCCAAAGTATTAGCTTACAAGCAAACACTAATAGGTAGCAGTATTTTGTAAGCACCATGGAAGTAACAAGTCACGGGAAAAACTTGACTGCAGAAACTTGGTTACAGATGAGTTGGATTCTTCGGAAGACGTACTAGGAGGCTGTGCTCTGCTTTCTTTCACCAAATTATCAAATTTGAGTTCCATGGTAAAATCTAGTTTCTTTTTCACAGACTTGGTAGCTGCAATGACCTTGAAGAGGTAGTAATTGTTTTGACTTTCAGTCAGTCCCTACTTCTACAAATGTACGTACTTAAAACTGCACCATGTTCTGCAGTCAAATGCACGTAGATCAGCAAATCAGTAATAACTACTCACAAGAGTATTCCTTAAATTTATGTCAAAAATTGTCATAAACTGAATTTCATGTAGAATATTATTTACCTGTCTAAATAAGCAGCGAGTTGGAACCAGACCACAGCAGCTTTTAGAGATGTTATTGCAGTAAAAACAAAACAAAAATAAAAAACTCCAAACAAATAAGCCAATAACTGAATCAAAATAAATAAATAAACAAACCAACCACAAAACCTTACTGCCCTCTACTCTGCTAGGAAAAAGAAAAAATGAGATAAAAATTGTTGCAAGGCATATACAGCATTCAGTAAGACCACGTATTTATTCTGCTTATTAGAGTGAAGGTGAGAACTCGCACTGGCTTCCCATGTTACTATTTCATAGTCTTTCACTTCCAAGTTTCACTGAATCCCTACAGCATTTTGAAAAGGGCATGGATTTGAAATGAAGAATGTCTTTGCATGACCTAAACAATAGATCCTTAAAAATTGTTCAAGTCCAAAATTAACATTTGGAAGTTATCTGGACTCAGGAGTGACCCACAATAACTGGAAAGCTTAAGATTTTTCACAGTTCAAAGTAAAAGCTTTTAATAATTTTGAATTACTTCAGCCGCTGAACAAGTCCAACACTATAATTTCATCCACACAACAATAAAGTTCAAGTGTTTCATTAAATGTAAATTGCTATTCGCTGTGCAAAGAAATTTTAAGCTAATGAAATGCTTTTTATTACAATGGATCTGCTGTGCTCTTAGAAGTCTATCATATTTTCCCACTTAAAAAGTAAGAGTTCAAGGGCTTGATAACTTGGCTACAGAGAGAACATGCTCCAGGCTGAATTTTGTATAGACATTTTGTATAGAAAGGTAGACTTTTTGTTACGCTAAAATTTTCAACTTCAAAACACACCCACACCCCCACCCCGGGCAGAAAGTGTTACTGAAGCACTGAGGAGACAGCTGTTTTCCCACTCTGCTAGATTAGCTGTCCAGTGGCAAGGTGCATCTTGGAGGCTGTATTTTCATCAGCGGATTTAAAGTGTTAATAACTACAACATCCTTAACCACTGCACACTTTCAGGGATCAGAAAATAAATGTTTTTATCACTCCTCTTTCATCTTGAATTCAGTATTGTTTTATGCTTGACCATAAACCCCTTACGCAACATTTCAAACCATAACCAAGAACGTGAGCTGACCAGTGCGTTTACTAACGGCATCAAGGCTTTTGGACTGCGGAGTTGTCTGGGGCAAACCCCAGGTATTTTAAGATGATTCTCTGCATCTGCACAGGTAGTACAGGAGGTACTGTAACACTGTATTTTGTATGGCTCTTGAAGAATCCACTGCAAGACACTAAGCACCTTTATCAGGTAAGAACACACACTTTTATGGATTGTTTCTAACCACTACCTACATGCTAAAGGTTAACAAGACAAAACCATTCTCCAAGGACAACAGTGCCAAATAAAGGAACCATACAGGCAGCTCCCTGCATAGACAAATCAGGAAATTTTGATACAGTTGAGTTTATTTAGAACAAGAGCAAAGTTTTAACTTGGGACTTCCAATTTAAATACCACACTCAAACTTTGATCATTTACAATTAGAGACTATCACTTGGCTACAAACAGCAGCAAACTCTACTACAGATCAACCATTTGCCTGAAATGAGAGCCACAGTCACCTATGAGTACGTAACACCACATCACACTAAAGTTTCCCAAATATTAATCATGATCTGTAAATGCTTCTTGACCTCACAGTACTCCCATGCACACTCTGTCTTCTGAAACTGTGACTATGACCTTAGTATGATAAACTCTTCCCCAGTTTAAAGTTCCACAGTTTCTACAGCATATCGGTTTGCCTTGAACTCAACTTTTAACATGGATGCCTGGATTTCCACAGGATCTTGTCTGCAGCACTGACAATGTCAAAGCAGGAATTGTATGCATTAGCCAATACAACATGAAAAATGCAACTATTCCAAGTGAGCAAAAACATTTAAATATAAACTAAAAAAAAAAGAGATAACCCTGAGAATACGTTTAATATCTCAACAGATAAATGCTCTGTAGTAAAAAATCAGTTCTGTCAATATAGAAGGCCAAGACTCATACACTAATTGATAGCCATGCAACAGCAGTGCAAGCAGGAATGCTTTTGGAATCTGCCCAGAGACTGCTAAAGGGACTTTAAAACAGTTTTGGGTCCACGAAGAGAGCAATTCCAAGAACTTTTGGCAGCAAACATAACTGGATATTCCATGAGAAATAGCAAAGCATCTACAGTGAGCACACTTGTGGAAATAAATCTTTGTAGGAAGAGAACAGGCCCAAGCTAAAAAGCCTAAAGAGTCTGGGACAGACCCGATACCACAGTTTGGCACATAGGTAATTTTACTTTTCATGTGACTTACTTTCCCCACTCTACTTGTTTCATTACACCTCAGTTTGTTAAAAATGGCTGCAGAAATTACCTTGAGCATTACCAAGACAATAAAAATCTAGTTTCCAAGGGTAATGACTGAAGGAGCAGTCAAACACCTCATTCAAAACCAAGGTTTTAAATTTTTTTGTCTTATAATCAAATTAGTAATCAAATAAAAACAAACAATATAATAGTGACTATCGACTTGGAGTTCTAAGATTTTGTCTTTTTATACTATCACCTTATTGCACCTCCCTCATCTCCCAGATTTTCAGTTCTGGCTCCCAAAACCATCTGAAGTATCACTGAGTTCCTCTCCCACACTTCCATCCATCTATTCCTGCTCATTTATCCAACCTGCCAGTGCTCTAAAATTGTTTCCTGCCTCATTCTAGTAACATTGGGGCACCCAAAGTAATCAGTAAACCAAAGAATAAATATTAGGATGGCATTTGTGCCTATCAAATGCAAAGTAAACATAAAAGCATTCACTATGCCAACAAGTTAGACCACTGAGTATTGTTCTGCTGATAACATGATCTATTACTACTTATGTTTCATTGAAGGGGTTGGGACAGTACAAAACTTGTGTGGATATCCCCTCATTCATGCATGTAATTAGGGTTGCTGGAAGAGGAAAAAAATGACACTTGCCCTTTCTCCTCTACGCATTATCATTGATTCCAATCCCTGATTAATTTTCTGCTTTGAGCAATGCAGAGATCAGATGCTATTTACAAAGACAGTCATAAAAAAAGTAAATAATATTAAAAATAGCTTAAATGTTTCTCAAAGACCGTGCCTGAGGGTCTAAGAAATATTTAGGTTTCCTTATACAAAAAAAGGTTGCTGACATTAACACATGTCCACTCAGAGATGGACTATGAACTAACAGGACATGAACTAGAAAACACTGAACTGATGACAAGTTTCCCAGGAAGAGATCAAACTGGCCTTTGAAAGACCAAACTGGAGACAAGTATGGTACAACTTCTTACCACTGCTTAGACAACAAAAGACTTCTGAGTTGTTAGACATTGCTAATGAGTACATCCTCTTGAGTTGCAATAACTATAATCTCATTTAGGTATCAGAGTGACTTCTAATACCATCAGTTAGAAAGCCTACGTGAACAGACACAATTCAGAAACTACAAAAAGACTAGAATACAGTCTGACCAAAGAATCACAGGAAGACTTCTATTTAGAGATACAAGGCTTTTGCACTTATGCTCTTTCCAACTCTCAGGCAATATAAATGAAGCCTGTCCTAGGTCTTCAAAATTCTCAGATGAGAAGGTTCTCCTTATCATACTATTTCCCTTTTTAAAAGAGACCCTGCTTTAAATAGGCAATTTGCTGACCACTTAACTGTGCAGTTTGAGAAGAATGTAGGTTTTCCGACTTTTAATGAAAAATACCGGAGACAAAATGCTTTTGGAGCGTAATTCCTGGAGTTAAATAGTCTTTAGCAAAGCATAGACAAGAAACTAGATTCAAAATCATAAGCAGAAAACCTTGCACAAAAGAAGTGTGTGGAAGCACAAGAAGATATCTAATAAAGTCTACATGGAAGCACAACTCAGATTGTGGCAGGCAAGGACTGGAAAATGCAATGGCTCTCTGGGACAGCTTCTATTTGGATTTCTATTACAGTTAGAAATTAAAGATAATCTGCTGGCAGAAACTACAGGAAGCTGGAGAAACATTTCCTTCTCCTGTTCTCATCTTTTGCAACTGTTTCCAAAGATCAAGAGGGTACAATGTCCATTCCATTTCACCAGCTAGAATGATCCTTAATATTTATAATTCGGACACCAATGTAATATGTTAAAGAAATCTCACTGTTGTCAGAAGTGAGAAATGTAATGAAACTTGAATGTCTGAAAGTGAAATTGAAGAAAAATCTAAGGTTAAAATTAAGTTACACAAATTAAAGTATTTTGAAGCATGCAGTGAAATTTGTGCTTCTATTTCAAGTAGCAAACTAATTTTTTTTTTTACAAAATTAATTGAAAGGCTACAATATAATAACCCCTGACTTCCACATTTTAGTACATGATTCTACTCTGTGAAGCATTAAGTGTAGTAAATCAAATGCAAGAACTGCAGTCACGAACACATGGATTGTTACACTTGCTGGTTGAATAGGTAATTTAGAGATGCTGAATTCAACTCATCTTAATAAAGATTTGATTGTTGATACAGAACATAGTTAATATTTCCTTACTATAATGACAAAGTATCAATTTACTAATGTATGTTGCAAGTGCAGTTAGTTTGAATGAAGAACAGCACATTTTAACTGGAGTACTTAAAGAGCACTCTGTGTAAGAACACTCCGGTTTTCCAAAAGGTTTCTCCACAAAGGCACAACACACCAGCACAGATACAGAGCTCTTTCTTCAAGTGGTGATACCCTTTTGTGCAGCACTTTTATACTTTATACTTACCTGCCAGAAAACAAAACAAAACAAAAAAAAACCCAAAAAAGAAAAAAAAAGAAAATAAAAAAAAAGAAAATCACTTTGCTGCTTCAATTGCTAGCAGTGCAATATATCTGTGACTGTGTCATGAACAGTTAAGCAACTGGCATTTTGTGACAAAAAACCCCTCCTAAACGCAGGACATCAATAGTTGGAGATCAGTTTGAGTTCAAAATAATCTACATCTAGTAAGATAACTCTGAAGCCATCTATTTGAAATGTTAGAAGAAATCTAAAGGGTTACCGAGCTTTCAAACCAAACTATTTTGCACATTTCAGTCAAAAAGTAATTGCCTATTTATATTAAAAAAAAAAAAAAAAAAAAAGGAAAAAATAAAAAGATTTCTACTATAGCCAAATGTTTTTAAGATGTAAATGCACTTGTCATCTTTCATGTAAGCAGGGCGCCGGTGCCCCAAATTAAACAAAAGGAGGAAAGTTAGGGTTGACAAGTATGCTGCTGTGTAACTACAAATTAAATATGCCTTTTGATATTTCTTTTTTAACTGTTGAGTACCTTTTCATCAGGCTATTGCCATCAGAAGTTTTTTTTATTAGATTTTTAAATTAGACAAATAATAGATAAGAGATGTGACAAGTCTATCAAATCTGATTTAGCAGATCTGACGCACTTAGTTTTTTACTGTAAAAGTGGTGTTTGATATATTTGAAATGTTTTAAACAATGCTCCCTTAACATGCCAAATAAGAAGAAATTAAGATCTAACTCTACTATATGCAATTTATGCCAAGTACAGAATGAAAATCTAAAAACCACAAACTATCAAATTTCAGTTGAAAGTGCGAAATCACCTGACACTTTCAATGTAATGTGGAGTTTTAAATACTACACCACCCCCAATATCTGACAAGACCACTGAAACACAGTAGATAGAGATTTTAAGAGACTGAGAGACCAGCCCCTGTGACACTGTTTGCTGTGAACTCTGAGTGAATATTGGCTAGGCTGCACAGCAGCCAGCCTTTCAAAAATAATTTATGAAAAGAGATCACCATATCCGAATTCCTCAGAAAAAAATAAACGAACATCCACTTTGGCCTGTTCAGGACACTGGTTGACAGAGTCCCTTGGGAGACAGTCCTGAAGGGCAAAGGGGTCCAGGAAGACTGGACATTCCTCAGGAAGGAAGTCTTAAAGGTGTAAGAAAAGGCTGACCCCATGTGTCATAAGATGAACTGGTGGGGAAGATAACCAGACTGGCTGAACAGTGAATTTCAGCTGGGATTTGGGGAAAGAGAGAGAAGGAAAAAAATAAAAAATTTTATCACTCTCGGAAGAAGGGGCAGGCAACTCAAGAAGAGTACAGATCATGCAGAGAAAAAATTAGAAAGGCAAAAGCCCAACCACAACTCAATCTGGCCACTGTTATAAAGAGATAATGAAAAATGTTTTTACAAACACATTAACAACAAAAAGAGAGCTAAGGAGAAACTCCATCCTTTATTGAATGTGGGGGGAAACATTGCCACCAGGAATAAGGAAAAGGCTGAGGTACTTCACGTCTCCTTCGTCTCAGTCTTTAAGAGCCACACTAGTTATCCCCAGGCTATTCAGATGCCTGAGCTGGAAGACAGGGATGGAGAGCAGAATAAACCCCCATAATCCAGACGGAAGCAGTTAACAACCTGCTACACCAGCCGGACAGGCACAAGTCTACGGGACCAGATGCGACCCACCCAAGAGTACTGAGGGAGCTGGTGGAGGAGGAGGTTGCCAAGCCACTCTCCACCATTTATCAGCAGTCCTGGCTAACAGGGGAGGTCCCAGATGACTTCCCAACATGACGCCCATCTACAAGAAGGCCAGAAGGAGGATCCATGGAACTAAAGGCCTGTCAGTCTGACCTCAGTACCAGGGAAGATTATGGAAGAGCTCATCTTGAGTGCGCTCACCAGGCATGTGCAGGACAACCACAGGTTCAGGCCCAGCCAGCATGGGTTCATGAAAGTCAGGTCCTGCTTGACCAACCTGATCTCCTTCTATGCCCAGGTGACCTGCCTAGTGGATGAGGGAAAGGCTGTGGTTGTGATCTACCTGGACTTTAGTAAAGCCTTTGACACTGTCTCCCACAGCATTGTGCTTGTACTGCACAAACTTTAAATCTTTGCTATCTAAATTCAGAATAGCACAACCACCTTGTTCACTCTCCAAAAGATTATAGGCTTGGAATCCAGAAGAGATCACAGAGACTAATTTTGTCAGTTGACTAAGACAAAAATATATGCATTTAAAATAGAATTAAAAAACCTCAACAAAACACAACCTACTACCAAAACAGAGAAGAATGAACACGAACAAAACCCTTGCATACTGAACTACTAGATTGACCAGTATGCATACACACACACAAAACTGATTAACGTTATGTTTCTCATTATTCCTTTAATTTCTTATTTCTGTTAATACTGTAGATCAAACAAGAAAAAAGAATCACACTAGATTTCATTGTTGCTGCATGTTAAAATTGAAGTCTTTGCTGTAAAGGCTCAGAAGTCGACATTGAAATTAAAATGAAAATTTAAATGAAAGTTATTTATTAACAATAAATCTAATGCCTTCTAACACTAGCAGTCACACCTTAGATCAAAATAAAGGGGCAAATGTATAATTAGACTGTGCACAAATTTTCTGACATTCAAAACTTTTTCATACTGAAAAAGAACATGGATGTTGAAAAACTAAACAATAAAAGTTTTAGCACATAGGCTAAATTAAAATTTGGTCCATGTAAACAATTTGACCTTTGTTACATTTAAAACGGTAACAAAAACCATACGTATAAATAAATACCTGCTAATTACAGGACAATTGCCCAAGTGAGCAAGGCATACCACACTGACAGAAACATAGTACAAAATGTTAATATTATGTATTTTTCAAAGCTTGCTCAAAAGGCAGGATTCTTAATTTCATTCTGGTTTCTTCAGAACTGTTCATTTATTACAGTTCTTCTCATTCTTCTATTTTACCTTCTATTTCCCCATGAATTATCTGATGCAAGGAAGTACTGTCCCCATAATTTTTACTGACATTGAAAAGAAAGCAAACAAAAAAAACAGAATGGAAACCAGAAATTTCTCCTACTCACTCTATACTGCTCAGCAACAGAACTGGCAATGCATACATGTAACTTCTTTACAGTAGATTTATATGGATATCAGTCATTTGGCTGATGTTGTAGATCTTGCCTTTTGTAGCCTTGATTCTAAAAAAACCCAACGTCGATGGCATTGGCAAGGTAAAACATTTAGGCCATTGTTACTCAGTGGTACTGCCTATATATAGCACGTAGTATTGCCTGCAGTGTTACTATATAGAAACAGATACATATCTTCTGCCAGCTGTGCAAAGAAAGTGATCAGTAACATTAATAGTCTGTCATGTCCAGAAGACAAAAGTGCAAGACTGAGGGGATTTCTTCGATTACACTGCAGCTTCTGGTAAGCTTACTGATCCAGTGACTATCAGAACTCTCTGCACTTCTATTTGCACGTCAAGTCTGTCTCTCATTTGTATAATCACCTTCAATCCATTTCTGTGTTAATTCTGTTTGTAAATCCTACCCTAATTTAGGTTTCTACTTGCTAATCCAGTCCTAGTTTCCTGCTTCGTTCCACCTTCTTTTCTTGTTTGATACCAGTCTTTATCACAAGCTGTTCATTCCAGTCTGCCTTCTCTCTTGCAGTTACCTTATTTTCTACCAGAATGGTTTTTGGTTCTTTTCAATAACAAAGTTCATCTACCTTCTCCAAGAGGGAGGCTTTCTCAGTCACTTACTAATTTTATCTTCAGAGCACCAAATATTTTCAGGGTCAACTAACTGTTGCTGTAAACAGACAAACTGAAGGTATTCAAAATTACTCTTCTATACCAATATTTAACACAGTACATTTGACAGAATTTATCCATCAGAAAGATAGTTGATCAAGGTGGACAAGCATGGAAGAAGTGACTATGTGTTCCTTCTTAACATGTCTGGCTTGGAGATTAACAAAAAAAACCCCAAACAACTTTATTACTACTTCAAATTATCACCTCTTGACCAACACTATGATATGTAACCCTGAAGAGGAGTCTCTGATATTCACCATCTTCACTTTGATTTTTGCAAAAAAGTTACAGAGAAAGTATGTAAAACCATAAACAAACTGGACAACAAGCAGAGCAAGGCACACCTCTAATAGAAATTCAATACTCCCTTTAAATGAAAAAATAGTACACAATAATCCTAAAAGCAACGATAGTCTAGTAAGTAGATCCCAATGCACTAGATCAAGAAATGAGCATATAAAAAGTTGACACAACAACTTCTCTTTGTTAGCTGATGGGAATGCAAACATGCCAAGTAAAACCATACTTCAAACATGGTAAGTTATGTATTATTCAGATAGAAATTTGAACGCACAAGATTAGAATGTAAATTATTTCCGCTGTGAACTGTATTAAAGCATATATTCTGAGAACAAAAGCTGTAACAAAAGATAGGAGAGACACTTTTCTCTAAAGTAATAAACCCTGAAATCTTTGTGTTTTTAAGGGCCAGCGTACTCGTAAGCACTCATAAGCACTCATAAAAACTCATAAAAACTCATAAGCACTGCAGGTTCACAGATTACAAGCGTGCTTCTTGTAATTACCCCCCATCAAATTTTAAAGTACCACAGAAATTCTTCTAAGTTTGCCGTATACAACTCTATGAAACAATCAAAATAAGAAGGTACAAAATGTCATGTCAATTATGGATATACTGAAAATTAATACAAGATCATCTTCAACATGCCATGTACTATGTTACTGCAACTAATTTCTACTTGGTATTAACCAGGCATCCATGTGGTAAGCGATTTACATACACTAGTTTTAGGTATGACAAATTAGATGTTCAAAGGTCCTAAATGTTAAGATGTGCACAGTATTTACTAGTCAAAAAAAAAAAAAAGTAAAAGTAATTTATGTTACGCTTCATTAAAACAGAGGCTGTTAAAGCACCTAAATAATGACTAACATCTCAGTCATTCTAAATACTGTATGCCTGCCCCTCTTCGATGGTTTAACATTCTTTGGTGAACTACTGTAATAGTATGCATTTTCTCGTAATTTTACCTTTTCAGAACTGTAATTACATCTATTACAAAAGTAGCCAGATTCTTTGGAAAAAATCCCAAACAATCTCAATGAATTTCATAAGAAAATAGCAAAGATGTCTTTTATAATTCTTTCTATTATATATAAGCAATGAAGCAAAATAATCACAAAAAACAAGTATTAAAGAGATTATGAATGATAAAAGCTGCTTTAATCATTTGGGGGTATTTGAAAAATGATTTAGGAATTAAATAAAGTCCATGAGAAAGAACTTATAATAAGAACTTGTCAAAAGTTAAAAACATAGACTAGAAAAGTTTTTAAATGTACAGTATATTTTAGCTCCTATCAATCACTGTTAAAATAATTTCAGAATTTAATAAGCAGATATTTACCTGCTGGAACAAGACAATCTTTCCAATCAAAATATCCTGCATAAATGCCAGGTTCTAATGACCCAACTATCGGATCTGCCTTGAATTCAATGTACATTTCAAACAGTCTTTGATCCAGCTCTTTCAAGGATTCCATACTAACCTAAAAAAAAACCACACAAAAAAAAAAACCACAAAAAAAAGAAAGAATATAATAAACAGTCATTAATTACAAGAATTAAATCACATACCCCCCAAAATTACCTCGTCTTCTATAATTTTCAGTAAAGAACAGCAATTACTTACACATTTCAGTTCATAATTACATATATAAAAATCTAGCAACTTCTATATTATCTGTCCATCCTACCCAGTATAATTCTTTAAATTTTTTTCTGATTGTGTTCAGCAACACTTTTGGGAAAAGCTCAAGGAATGTTGAAGCAGGCAGATCACTCTGTAATTGTCTAATGGTATGATTTTTTCTTCTGCATGTCAGGAGGTCTTGATCTTGCACCAAGTAAACAACTGAATTTTGTCAATGCGTTAAAATATGCCAATAATAATTTCCATCCTGAAACACGAAGATTTTCGTATAATACTTACGATCTCCCAATCTTAATATTAAAATTTCTCACTATCTGCTTTATATTTGAAAAATAGATTTAAACAAATCCTAAATAAATTTGAACACAGATTTATTTACGAGTCTGTCTTCTGAAACTTCAAGGCATATCTGTACAAGAGATACATAAGCTGCAGCTCACGAACATCTGCAGAAGTTTTCTCTTTAACAGCTCTCTATGCAATCTTCAGTAACTCACAAAACTTAGCCACACTGAAAGCTAAAGGGATATGTACATTTTGTTCATAATATCTGAACAACTTTAAATTTTATACAAGACTTTTTATTAAAGGTAGGTACCTCCTGTAATTCTAGCTTCTAAAACAATTCTGGAACACAATGTGTATCATAAAATGTTGAAGTAGAAAGTCAGTATCTTAGGATGGTAATGGATATTAAATGCAAATAAAATATGCTGAAAATATCATGTGATTTTTACTTAAATGTGTTTATGTTTATAAGTAATAGCAAAGTAAAGCTTTTAAACTAGTACTCATTTTCTTCAATCATTAGGGAAAAGCATATAGATGATAATTTCCAGAAGCAAAGTGGTTTAAAAGTGAGGGGTTTAAAAGAAGGCAGGGCTCTAGAACAAACCAGGAATTCAGAAGAAAGAAAGAAAAGATGAAACTCTATCAGTCCTTTCTAAAGATTTAATGCTGCAAGCTGCAGAATAAGGGATGAAGCTTCTTCACTGCAGGAATGTCTCTAAACTGTGTTCTCTGGCATGCCTATATTGTTAAATGAAGAGAAAAGAGAACTGCAATACTTAACAGGCAGATACATAAGCCTTCAGGAGTGAGTTCATAAGTGCAAGGGAAATCAGAGGTATTATTGAGGTCAAATTGCTGCCAGATTCAGCAAAGTTGGGAGGGTGAAGTTGGTGCTCTGAAACATCACCACTTTCTTGCTTTTCTATCTGATAACCTCCTTTAATTTGTCACAAGAGGATCTATATCCTAAAGATAACATTGTCATGAGGCACTGAGAATTTGGTCCCAGAACATTGATCAAGAGTATTTTCTTCTTCATTCCCTTCTACCTGACAGCCTGTTGACACCCAAGACTTGAAAAAGAACACCACTCAAAAATGTACAGAAATCTCACTCTTTTTCCCCCTTACACAGGATCACAGAAACTTAAACCCAGAATGGGTTTCAAGACATTCTTCACTTCAATGTCTTACAATTAGGGAGAATAATTATCCTTAGGCCATACCTATTTAGCTTTGAGCTAGTGGGGAAAAATAAAGCACAAGTTCCAGCACAAAGTCTCTGCAAATATGCACCCATTCAAAGAATCTGTGAACTAACTGCTTCAGTTGTCCTTAACAAAGTGTTCTAGAATTAAGTAATTCCACCTTCCTCTTCTGCAGTCATTCAATACAAAAGATCATCTGTGCATTCAGTACAGGTTTTTTGTTTCATGTGAATCCTCTTCAACTCATTTCAAGTTCAATACACAATTAAGATAGCGGTGGGTAACCTTGTTTTTCAGCTGGTGGAAAGATTACAAGAATGAACAATTCATCTGAATGTTATTTTCAGCCCAGGATGGGGGGTGGTTGTCAACACAGTAGAAGTCCACAAAAACTTCCATTATGTATACTAGTTTTCCTGACTCCCAAGTGCACTAAATGCTCATAAAAATATAAAATTCTCTCATTGTTATCTTTCTTCCTGTAACTACAGTTTTCAATTTTTGTATTAAAGCAATTTTGAGCCTCTATCCTAATAACTCCTCTGCCTTACCTAAGTATCATAACTGTGTAAACAATTTTATTCAGAAGCTTCATCAATAAGCTAGGATTAATGTTATGTGATATACAATTTTTTTCCCCACTTGCTAATTGACTAAACTGATGACAAAAAGTTCAATTAAAGAATCTTCACAGAGAAGCACTTTAAAGACTTATGTAGAAATTAAATATAATTACTGGTAAGTACCATAAGTATGTATCAAGATGGCATGTGCTAAAGTAGAGTGTAAAGTCTGGTCGATTTATGTCACTTTGTATTTGGCATGCTAAAAAAAAAAAAAAAAAAAAAAAAAAAAAAGAAAAACACAACAAAAAACCTGAACTAGTTTATGAACAACAGCTATCAGTAACGCAGATTGCCGGATGAAATAAATTATCAAGTATATTTCGG
This sequence comes from Tetrax tetrax, assembly GCA_009806455.1. NCBI lineage: Eukaryota > Metazoa > Chordata > Aves > Otidiformes > Otididae > Tetrax > Tetrax tetrax. The sequence continues at coordinate 272,827 of WHYT01016726.1, forward strand.
AGATAACAATCTTTTATTCTCTGCATTAAAAAAACACAGTGACATTAAACAGCTCTACTAAGAAATCTGATAAGCTTTGCCATTGAACACACAAGTCCTGAATAAGAGGTCACATTTTCTATATCAGCTATTTAAGCCTTTTAGGAATGCATACAACTTTATTGTTGTTTTTGTGTCCAATTGATGCTTGGAGTTCCACTTTCCACAGAAAGTAAACCAAATAAAAACTGTTTCCTTCAAGCAACGATACTTCATTTCAGCGCTTTCACTTACTTGAGTTATTTTTTCAACACCTTGAAAGCCATGTTTCTCAAAATGTTCAGCTATATTTAGGAAAGTATGACGTTCCAGGTAACGGCAGTTACTGAGTGCAATTAAAAGCCTCTGTTCCTAAAAATTTCATTTTAAGAGAAGAAAAAGAGTAAAACAGTTAGACAAAAGAAATACTAGCATGATCAAAACTGTAAATGTATAGTATTTTATTGACTCTGTGTGTGATAAATATGCTGATAAAGAAAGTGGTGTTTACAAATATATTTGTCAAACACCAAGAACTGAATGAATATTAAGTATGATGATTGAATATGTATTGTTTTTCTTATAGGATCTGGAGCGTTCAGTGGAATAGCTGTGACTAATACAGAACTGTGGTTAAGTCTTCTTTACAAAAATTAGGTTTGGACACCTTTCCAGGAAGCTGTTTCTGGCTTTTACTTTGTTTCAAGAAACATGCTAAGAATGATGGCCACCACAAAACTAACTGAAGATCATCCTCGCTTTCACATGAAGCTGGCTAAAACAAGGGAAGCAAAACAGCTACTAAATGAACGCACACACCCGTTCTAGAATAGTAGAAGGTTCAGAAGTACATAATATAATTTCAGCTGTGAATTTGAAAAAAAAAATAAAATCTAAGTAGTTATAACTTATCTCTGTTCTTCAATTTTTTTTATTTTTTTTTTTAATTACAAGGTCAGATACATTCTGGAGTTGAGACACTAGAATTGCCTTTCCCTGACCTTGGTGCAACAAGGTGTAGTTTCCAAAGAGACAAAGAACAAAACAACGCAGAACTACTATTTAAATAGATTTGGTTTTCCTTCTTCCCCTCTACTTCTCCCAATGGGAAAACATTTTTCTACCTCAGATGGAAGTTCAAAATCAATACCAGCAAATATTAAAATAGAAAATTGGCAATGAAGTCATCATAACAGTGCATTCACTGATTCAACAGTGTTAGTTTTCAGACCCAGAAGAACTCCGGACAGTTTTGTATTCCAGTAATATGATGACTAGTACTGAGAAGCGCAGTTGCCTACTACTTTAAATTACAATCAGTTGGTATATAGACTATTCAAAAAAATGAGAATTTCAAAAATACAGTGACAAATCTGGTCACTCACTTTCTCTGTTCTCATTACTCAATAAGGAAAGAGAAGACAAAGTGTTCTATGATTTACAAAAAAAAATAATATGGAAATCAAATATTGTCTAAAATTCTTTATTTCTTTTGTATTTAAACATTTGTACCCATGACACATGGGAGGAAGTTACAGCCACAAAAAGTTACTTTGTCAACAATTAATATCAGAATCTGTGTTGCAAGAAAAAAATGATATAAAGAACTAATTATAGTGTACAATTCAGAAACTTGGCCTGATTTGGCAATCTGTGATTCTTTATTGTAGTAGGAATACTTATTGCTCTTGTAAATGAGGCAAACCTGGGCTTCTGGCAATATTTAAAACCTGTACAAAGGAACATCAACTTCACAAGAGGTTCTCACTAGGTTTCTTGCAAGGAACAACTACATTTTTTTTCATCAACCTAGAAGAATCTACATTAACCAAGTCAAAGTGGCAAGAATATTAAAACCATTTTTCCTATTTCCTAAAAACCAAAGCCAAATCCAAACAAGTCAAACATAATCAATACTTTTTCTCAGTAAAGTAATATTTTTGGGAAAAACTACATTACTGAATATCTGTATCTTCATTGGTTTTAAGAAGTAACTAATAATCAGACCAGTTCTTATGATTTAAATCAATGTAATAAATCCAAAGTCAAATCCTCAGCTGCATTAACACCAGTGCTATTCTCACCCATTTCAATGATGCCATTTTAGTTTCTGAGGAGGACTTGATTTCAAAAAACATCTTCACTATTGACCTTATGATGGTACACTAAGACATCATAAACAGTGCTTTTAAAAAGAGCCTTACATCCTTGTATTTTCTTATACACACATCGATCTAGAAACGCCTCTAGAATACAGAATTGCTCTATAAAAAAAGGAAAACAAAAAACTGAAACACTTAAAAAAAAAGGTCACATTCCTGTACCTTTGAAAAATACTAATTTTCACATCAGCTTTTAGAAATAGAAGTCAAACTTACTGAAGAAAGACTTGAGTCTTCATGAATGCTTCCAAATAAATCTGGAGATGAAACATCAACTGAAAGACTAGGAATATTGTTTAAAAAGTGAGTAGTACAGTGCTTTTGATTATCTGATACATGGTGAATTCAAATGAACAGTTCTAACAGAAGACCGGAATCTTGTTTCAAGCCCCCTCACACCAGATAAAACAGCAGCTCACATTGCTCAGTTTTTCTAAGATGTCCACTAAGCCTTCAGGAGCTTTGTGGACAGACAATACTATTTTAGCTACAGACTTATCCTTCTTATAGCATTTTAATTTTCTATAATTCCCCTAGTTTGCCACATATTCTGTTCTGTTTTTACATCTATCCAGCCAACAGTGTCATCCAAATTGGGGGGGGGCGGGGGGGGGGGGCTTTTA
>WHYT01016727.1:0-17997 GCA_009806455.1 Tetrax tetrax
TCTTAAGACAATCTTATTAAGGAAGAGGATTTTTTAAAGTAAAGAACAGAATTAGAAATTGTACAATTGCATTAATTGATTTTGTCATACTCCTGCTGGAAAGCATTTAAGAACTAAACCAAGCTAGAATTATTCTCCGATGAACCAAAATGCTGTAAAAACCCTCAAAAAGGCTATTTCTGCATCAGACACTGGACTAAGAAGTAAAGATATGCAGCGCTGTAGTCATTCTCTGCACCAGTGCAGGCCTGACTATCACTCCAAGTAAGGGCACACTGTACCTGCAATGTAACATCTATTTTTTGCAGGAAGAAAAGAAATGGCACAGTAAGCATACAGATTCAGATACATCCTGTAATACTAACAAGAATACATTGTTATAGCCTGTGCAGTACAGCATCTACTTAGAAAAAAAAATAAAATCAAAAACAAAGCCAAAAACCAAATCTAAATATTACATTATTCTCTATATTTAACACCTGGGAAATTTTGCTGTTTAGATTCCTACTACTGCTTTTAAACTGTGTACAATTACATTTGCGTCTAGCTGTATTTTTACAGTCATAAAACCAAGCTAGTGATTGTTTAAATCATTTTACTCATGACTCATTAACACAGCAACGGATCTATTTAAAGTGTGTAAAAATACATGAAGCAGCATTTGGCAGATGACTGCACGCAGATAATGCACAGCCTCCTCAAAATGTACCAGCCTGCAGGCAACACTGATCAAGCAGTACGCTCTGGGCAACATCATACCCCAGTGGTGTCTCCAGTTCTACCCTTACTTTTTAACGTTCGGCAGCAGTAAATGCATGGTAAGGGTAGAACAAGGACCATCCTATTTAGGATTCAAAACCAAACGAAAATAAGCAAAAACTTAAAATAGTTTTCTAAGCATTGTACTATCTCAAGGTAAGCGAGGACCATCCAGCTATCTGCAACACATGCTTTTCCCACGGTGCTACAGACTCTGTCACTCTTTAGCTGTTAGGAGATGCTTCAGATTGATTTTAGCACCTGATGAAACAGAAGCAAACAAGATTCCTTTACTGAAGAGGACAAGTGAAACAAACACAGGGAGAGAAGAGACAGGTTAACACTAACATGATCACATGCTGTATCCCAAAGGTTCATGCATGACATGAAGGAGAGACAGTTACTTTAAGTAGCTAAATAAAATAACTTTTTGGTGGATTATTTCCTTGTAACACTGTTTGAAAATAGGATGAGACTACAGAGTATGTTCTGTGGGTTAGCTCCAGAAAGACGGTGAGTAAGAACTACAAATATAATATGAACAGGATAGTCATATAAATAGAAAAAAAACTCAAACAAACAAACAAAAAACAACAGCGTGTTTGAGAAGATGTTTTTGATACTGAAAGGATGCATAGAATGCATTAAAGAGGGGGTTTAGGGTATGGGCTGAGTGGGAAGAAGGGAAAGACAGCCCTGCGCTATTCCCTTTAGAGGCAGCGTGGTCACACACTGCAAAATGAAAAGGCTAGTTTGGTACAAGAAGTAATACAGAGATCTACCAATACATTTCTTAGCACAATGCTCCATCTGACTTGTGCAAACGAGGGCTCACTGCTTTCATTACAGGTAACTCAATTAGAATCAGCTCTGGTATCCGTATGCAGCATTTCAGTGTGTCACACTGACATCTCATGTTTCAAAGAATAAGGTGAGGAGGTAGGCAAAGAATCAAGAAAAAAAATAGTACCACTAATCCCAATTAAGAGGGCACAGATAGGAGAGGGGCCAGTTTAATAAATCACTTCAAATACAACTAAGCAGTAAGAAAAGATTCATACAGAATACAGGTTTAGTGACCTTGTATGGAAGGAGACACCAGAAACCCTGGTAAAAACTGCTCCACTGAATTGCAGGGTGCAGACACAGATGGGAGGAGAAATAAGGAAGTAGTTAGTGTGGAGACTGTGAACTTGGAGGTGAGACAATAAAGACAACAGGAATAGCAGGTGATTAGACAACTGAAGTCTAAAGTCAGCTTTTTCTGGAGAATGAGGAAAGCAGAGCTTGCTTGTTATTTGAATGGAGAATGAAGGAGAAAGAAAGGACTAGGAATAAATTAATGAAGATTGAGAAGCAGGAGAGTACCGTAGCATCTTAAGATTCACTTATAGCCAAACCTAGGATGCCAACTAAGGCAAGAACACAAACCCAACCACAGAAGTCTTTCAGAATCAAGAGAGAGGGTGGAAATGAAGAAAGTGGGCAAGTATCCCAGCAAGGCACTCTGAAAGGGTTTTATGAAATTGCTGCTGTGACCAATGTACTGGGAGAAGTACAGAACAGCATAGTGAACAGTTTATTTGCATCTTTTGAAGGAGAAAGGAATTCTGGCAGATCACTGCAGTGACTTTGCATTTTGTCAACCAAAAAAATTGCTAATACCCAAGAACAGTTATCAGGAAACAGTGCATTCTATGAATTAAAAAAAAAAAAATAAAAGAAAAATTAAAATTCTGTTATTGAAGGAATATCACCACCCAGAGAACACTACCATTGTAATCTCCTATCAGGACACAGAAGTTCTGAAAACTTATGCCTACAGGGCTGTATAATATAGACCTAAAGCAACTAGGTTAAGCACATTGAGCTATTTAGAATTAATATTTTTCAGCAAGCACAGATCCTAAGAAACGTTTACCTACAAGATACATATAATCCAAATTACCATTTGAAAAAAAAAAAAAAAATAACAAAAAGTGTTGGACGTGTCTGTGCAGGATCATGACCAAATCTTATGCAGCAAATTAGCACAGTGAAGAAATTATCAGAAATAGGCTGTAAGGGTACAAATACACATGATGATAGTAGGCAGAAAGGTACTCACCGAATCCTCGTCTTGAATCATCTGAACTAAATTATCAAGTACTGGAGTGAGATTTCTGAGGGAAGAAAAGTTAGGAAGACGATGAAATCAGTAGCTTCTCCTCATCCATTCTCTTGTTATTTAAAAGAAAGAAAGGTCTTACTTGGATTTCATGTTGTTAAAGTTTTTGCCTAACGCCAAGTGTCTTATCGATCGGTTTTTACTAAGCCAGACTACAAGGGTTGAGAGGTCAGATTCTAGGCCTGTAAAGAATCAGATTAAATTAAGAATGAAAACACATTTTCATGAAAGACTCAGATGGGGTGCATTTATTAATGCTATATTCATTCCAGTAACTACATCAGTGTACTAATTTCCAAGAGCTCTAGAAAAAATTCCATTGTTCTATTTCCAAATATTTTTATCTTTTTTGCCTCTGTTTTTCTAAGAGAATAAAAGTTTTCTCTAAAATGAGCCCTTTAAATCTCCATCCTAATCAGCCACTGAAGGCATCTCTCAGAAGCACAGAAGAGAAACATAGTCCCTTATCAGTAGTCCAACCACCCAAGCGTCATTCCTCACATTGTCAGGCAGAATTTAAAGTTCCTCTGAGAATTCTTAGACCATGCTAATTGCTATTTAATCTTAGTAGAGCTATATACCACCAAAGCCTCAAAGCCTTCCAGTGCAAAAGGCTAACATAACAGGCTACAAATAAACTGAGCTGAAAAATAAGCAAAATTTTATTCTGCTCCTAGGTAAGAAAAATAACTTGCTGTTTTATTGTATTCCCAAACTAGTGATGTATTTGAAGAGTCCACTGGTTAGATTACGATGACTTAGGATCCAGATCCACAGGATAATTTAGATGTGAACTATCTATATTTATTTATAACAAGCAATCTGTTTACATAATTGGGCTGAGTTAGCAGCTCACAAAGCTTTCCACTTGCCAATCCATCCCAGTTTTCTTGAGCATTCAACTGTACAGGGATCTCTTTCTAAAATATTTCCGCATTTGGCTGTCAGAGGAGCAAACACAGCAGGTGAATTCTTCTATTCTGTACATCTACAATTTGAGTTTGCAGGATAAGTCAGCCAGTATGTAACGAGCGTCCAAAGTAGGACTAGTCTAAGACTTTTTCCGAAGACTCAAACAGGCCTTCTCTGATCTGAAGTCGGTTGACTGTTTGTCGTAATGCCCCTTCTCTTGTTTCTTCAGTATCATGACCTCGGCTTCATTCTGTACCTGGTCTTTCCTTTTCTTCTTTCACTACACTTTCATTTCTCATTTAGCTTCTTATCCTCCTGTATTTAAACCTAACATGATGCTTGCCACCATCAATTTGTCTGCATTTATCTCAAACAACACACATTTCTGAGGGTACAGTAAGTCTATAAACATCTCTTATACACTTTATAACAATAAGAGTTCTTGGTGTGAGGCATTTCCATAACCAATATGGCCAATAATCATAAACCAAGAGTGACCATCCTTGATAGCACTGTGAGCTGAAAGAAAAAAAGTTTTTCTCAGATTCTGGACTTGCATGAGCCTCCATTTTTGTTCTATGTACTTACCATTGTCTGAAATATCTAGGCTGGTGATATTGTGTATTTCTGCTATGCATCCTTCCAAGACTTGTGCACCTCCCGATCTTAACTAGAGACAAAACATCATCCATTTTTGCAAACTATTTATGGTTTCAAGATAACACAGAAAACAGTGGTAGGAGCTTTGTGAATACAGAAGGTACTATCAGTGGTAAAAATACAACAGCAACAGAAGAAGTTACAGACATCAACACGACAGCCTATGCATGCATTTCTACTACTCTCATCCTTCGATCTCACTGTTTGCATGTAAATGAGAAAATGGACCCTTTTTCCTTTCTCTTAAAACTACTACTCAGCAGCTAAATTGGGGAAAGATTTAAATGGTGCCGACCCAACAAATCCTTCAGCACTTCTGCTAGGCAGTGACTGCAGGACTGCGGTGCGGGTTCTCTACATAAAAGGATCACAACACTTCCAGTATCCAGTAAGAAAAAAATAAACTTAGCCCAGCCTATAAACATTTAACACCATCACCCTTGAATTCCACTACAGTCGATGCTTATAGTGAGGATCTTCTTTCAGCTCTAAACACAATGCTAGGGTGTCCAGATCAAAGATAAGTAGTAAATTTAAAAAATAAAATAAAATTTTAAAAATTTATGTTTCGCTGTCACTGAAAAGAAAATTTAAACAATCCAATTGCAAAATGGCCACAAAAGACTATAAATGAGAAACCACCAATTTACCATATTCTTAATTTAAAAATAGGCATAAAAGAGAAAACCAGCAACAGTAAAAAAAAAGTCTATCTGGAAAGTATCAATTATGTTATTATTAATCTGAAATATTAAATGAATATAAAATAACTGTCAGGATTTAATGAAAAAAGAACTAAGTGGCCTAGGGTAAAACATCAACATTAAGAATCAAATTTATTAAAAACTATACTTATTTACTAGTGCTACTGAATTAAACAACACAAGGTTTTTTTTTTTCCAAAGAAGCAGACCATTTTCTTAGTTCTTGCAGCTAGCCAAACTATATAAAGTGCATTTCACTTTACGAACATCCCTCAGAAAAAGACTTAAGCAAAAGAGCAGAAAAGTTCTATAAAAATTCTGGTTTTGCTTTCTCCATTTTCACCTTTCTTGCTTAAAAAAAAAAAAAAATAAAAAAGGGAAAGCTTTTTCAAACATGAAATGGCCTTTTCACCACCTGTGCATAAAAAATGAGTAATATTTTACTTAGTCGACTTACTTTGCTAAGTATCCTGAATCAACTTGCTGATATTTCTGTGCATAGTCTCTTTTATCCACGCTACAATTAAGGAACCACAAATGCCTTCAGCAGTATTTTTCAATAAAGACTTGATTTGGCACTTTTTAGGAAGTTTGAGATACGTGATTTGTTAACAAGCAGCTCAACAACTTGGCCTGAGCATTTAAAGAACAGTGGTGGTCAAAGACAATATCTAAATCTTAAGTCACATCTGGAAGCGCAAGAGATAACATAAGGCATCTTTCCTCTTCTGCATAAAACAAAGTCTACCTATCCTTCAGCCCATCCACTCCAGAAGTGGTCTTAATTTGTGCCAGAAGTGGTGCAATTTTTACTCAACTTTATTTTTGTAAGAGCATTTGTAGTATTTGCTCTGTGAACGCCAAAATCATTCTGGTTTGTGCTATGCTGCTCTCTCAAAGTGGCCTATCACAACCATTTTACACAGTGTCACATCTATAATTGCAGAACATTATATGCGGTCTTGGACTGGTTGTTGGTATAGCAAAAGTTCTATACACTAAACTTATACTCACAAGAGTCCAGATGCTTACATTATATATATACTTTGGGGATTAAAGTGGACAATTTTTCAGGAGCAGCCTTCAATCTTGTACTGATAACTCGACATTCAAAATCTTAAATACACAAACAGTTAATGTGCACAAATGGTGATATCTATTTAATCTGAGGGTGACGATAACTTGACTTTTAGGATCAAAATTTATTGCAACTGTATTAAAATAATATATATATATAAACAGAGATTAATTGAAGGGCTATTGATCAACGTGGACTGCGATACTGAAAAAACAACCCTCTGCAAAACATCTCCCATGTGACATACTTCTGAGACTACAAATACAAACTTGCATTCTGAAAATGAAGAATAACCTTTCAACAATTAAAAATGCCAAGCGTGTTCAAACCTATGAGGTACCAATATGGGAAGGGCAAACAAAGTTGCATACTGATTTAACAATTAAGGTAAAGCACGGAGGGTACTTACACAGTGACCAAGCTAAGGGAAGCAGAAGGGAAAAGAGTGAAATACATCAGTGCTGAGCAGGTAGAAATAAAAATGTAATTTTCATAGTAAAAATAATAAAAAACAAACAGACAAGCAATATAAAATGATTAAGCCTGGAGTTAGTACACTAGAAAATTATGGGAGCAAATGAAAAGTGGTGGGAGAGGGAAGGAACTGAGAGATTCATCCTTCCATAGTTGAGTACAGCTTGCCTGGTCTAGGAAAGAGGGCAAAGCTGAAGCATCAGCTTAACAGCCTCCTAACAGCCTGTGCCTGCAGGAACTGGGAGTAGCGCAGGTCACCGGTTCCAGGCTTCTCACAGCTCTGTTTCTGGGTGCAGATTACCCTGCCCAGCTCACAGAGGGTCAGAGAGAGGTGGAGCAGGACCTTGCAGTGCTGTGCCCACTGAGAGTACTCCCAGCTTCCGGCACACCAACTTCCCCATTAGTGGAAGCATAACTTCTTTCCAAAGCACATGAGAATGGATAAAGCTCAGTGATGTGAAAAAATGTTAAGGGAAGGCTCTAAGGAAGTGCTGTAACTTTGGAGGGACCAGCTACAGGAACACAGCACCTCAAGTTGGGCACGATTCCTTCCTTTCTGTCATGAGAGGTGGCCATGACCACTTGTGCTTTGGTATCCAATAAAGCTAATCCTCCTCTCGAAGGACTCCTCCATATCCCATCCTGGGGGTTATCTAATGAAAGGATAACATTTTTCACTCCTGCTAGCCCTTGTTGATTTACATGCTAATTTATTCTCTCATTACTCATGTCTGTGTTTCATTGATTTATTATTTTAAGGTTATGATTACAGGACTTCATTTTTGTTACTTTAATTACTCCTCCCTTTTCCTTCCTCCCTCTGAAACAAAAATTATCATCTGTCTGATCTCTCTACTCAGAAGTCAGAAGCATGTGTACTTGACTTGAAAGCTTTTCTATTTGGAATTTACATGTAGTGCTCTTCAAAGTAATACCATTTTTTTAAAAGTATAAAATACCAAAACAAACTATGAAATGCATTCACAATGATTTGGTTTTTTTCTTCATAAGGAAATCTGTGCACATTCCAAAAGCAATCAACTACAAACCTAAGGCAAGGATTACTGCACCTCAACATGTTCAAATTGCATGTTTTCTACTTAAAGGGAAAGCATTGCACTTGAAAGGCACTTCCAGAACAGTTAATACTCAAGTGAGGGCCTTGGAAAGATCTGCCTAACAAATGAGAGGCTTGCTTTGCCGCTTAAAAAGGAAAAGGTGGGCTCTCAGCTAGAGAAGAACTGAGCCTAAGCTGGTTCATGTTGGTTTTGGCAAGAGTCCACACAGTTTTCTATGAACTTTGCCTCACTGGCTCCTCAGGGTCTTGGCTGATCTTTTGTCATAAACTGTAGCCAAACAGGTATAATCCTGCAAGAGTATGGACAATCCTGAGAAACAAAATGCACAGCAAAGTGGAGAGAAGCAAGAGGGAATGAGGTAAAGCAAATCAAGTTGCCACAGTTGTTTTTATTTATTCTTGAGATATTTAAAGGTGTTTGCACAGTGTCTCTTAAGTTAATGGCATGCTTCTATAAATGTTTACTAAAGTTCCCTATCGTCCTGAATTGATTAGTTCAATAGGAAAGCAGAATTTCTCCCAAGGTTAAAAAGCAAACCTTCAGAAGAGAAATCATGTATTTGGTTTTGAAGGAAGATAATCAAACCACAGACATGCCGTGAGGGCATGCAGCTTCCTGCTACTTATTCAGATTTGGGCACCCTGGACAGTCCTGCTGCAGGGTCCTGGGTAACCACAGCCCCGGAGAGCAGAAGCTGCCAAGCAGCAAACAGCACGCTGCCTCAGTATCTAGAGCAGTTACACTGCTAGGACAGTTTTGCCAATCAGGTGCTGCAGGTGCTTTGTACCTCTGTGCTCATTATTTAGCCTGATGATGTATCACACAACAACTGATCTTTACCATAACTGCTTCTGAGCTCTACCTTTCCCACAACTTTTGACTACAGAGGAAGAACATCTCGCCTAGTGGATTTCATGGGAACTCTAATTCCACATCATTGCATCTTTTGAAAACATCTTCATAAATATTTCTTACCTCACAGCTACTGAGATCTAAAGACACCTCCTTCAGATTGTGATTGCAAGCCAGGCCTAACAAAAGAGCTCTGAAAAAGATCAATTTTAGAACCATTAAAAAAAAAAAAAAAGGATAAAAGGCAATTTTACACCATCATCATCATCTAAGCGATCATGCGTTAATACACCTATAATGCAAAGAACCATTTCAAAATAAAACCACACCACTTGAGCAGTTACTTCTTAAATGACAACAGCAGCACAAACCTGCCACGCTTGGAACACTCCAGTAACTTCAACAACTGCAGGGATGCAAGGCTAAAAGAAACCGTAAAGCTAATGCTACACCAACATTTAACATTCATCAAAGACAAATTTTCCTCAACATCTGCTTTCAAAGAGCATCAAATGATTACAAAAGGAGTGTTCTGTTGCACGTCTGCACTCACCCTCTGATTTTCCAAAAATTCTAGGAAAAAAATCATTTTTTAATATATGCAAAATGCAGTGGAGCCATTTCAGCCAGGCACAGTGCCTGTAATACTCAAGTGCTGGATCATGGTCAAGTATCACACAATTCTCCACTTCTGCAACCCTAAATATATGTACAGATTTCAAAATTATATTCCCAGACAACGGTATTTTTTGTCTTTAGGTCAAATGGCAGAGAAGTGTAGCAACAACTGATAATGATTTTCATAAATCCACCTTTAAAACCTTAGAGAAGTTTGTTTGCACATATAAAAGTTAGTGTTAATATCACATTTGTATTAATATTGTCAAATCAGAAAGCACAACAGTACATGTCTTGGAGAAGCAGCAAACACAATCTGTGTGTACCTTCTAGTATCTTTAGAATAGACTGCTTTGATGCAGTAACTGAAAAGAGAAATTTCCTTCCAAAATAAACTTGGTACTCCGCTCCCAAACTGAATTTTCACCAAAAAAAAAAGCTAACAGTATCCAAAATACTGATGCATGGAGATAAAAAACAATGCATTTTGCTGAGCCATTTGCCCACACACTTGCTATGCAAGTAGCGTGCAAAAGTTGCATTTAAAATGTCTGCACCCCAGGAATGTTTTTCATTTAAAGCTATTTGTATCTGCCCTGCAGGTATAAATGTTAACCAGACCTTTGCTGTTACCAAGGGCAAATATCTTGTGCTTATTTACTTCTTAAGATACCAAAACACAGACTTTGAAAAATTGTGAAAACTCTGCAACAATTTTTACAAGTTTTTAGATGATCCTTATCTGTATTTCCTTCCAAACATGCTTTTACTGAAAGTTACTCTGGCTGATGATAACTTTGCAAAGAACTTCCTAAACATTTGAGGCAACATAAGAAATACAGTGCAACCATTAAAAAATGCAGATTAATAAAAAAGACACAGCGCCGCTTCATAGATTCTCTCCTCGCAGGAAGCAAAAAAAGGGGGTTGTTTTTTTTTTTTTCCCTAATATCTTCCTATAAACTCATCCTAAGAAAATATCACCATTTCTCAATTCTTTATCATGAAAAAATCACAAGCATTCAAAAGCACTGAAGGCAGACATATAATTATACGTAGCCACTATGTTTAAATCACATACATGCCAATACACGGAAAGGTCTTGCCAACTGTGCTAGATGCAGAATGCAAGAACTGGCCTTGTAATTAGCATTTGCATGAGAAGCATATCAGAAACTTGTCTTGTTATAGCACTGACAGACAAAATAAAATTTTTGGCATTGTCTGTAAATGACTTACACTTAAACAAGCAAAAGAGTATAAACTGCTTCATTTAGTTAAAAAAAGAAAAAAAAAAGAGCAAGCTGTGATGGAATATTAACTATATTAACTACGTAAAAGAACTAAAAGCACACTTTTCTCACCCACCACGTGGCATCCTTGCCGTACAGCTTTATTAGCAAACCTCTTCCCTGAAGGGCTTTACTTACATTAACAGGTGCATCACTGCACAAGCAAGTTCATTTCCTTCCCTGACTGCACTGATCAACCAATACCTTCAAACTCATGGAGTCAGCATATGCAATTAAACATACCACAATTTGTTGATCTAAAGGAAGTTGATAAAAAAGAAATCAAATAACAATTAATCAGGGAAATTTGGGATTCAGAGTGCCAGGTATCTGCATTTTATCTGTATTTTTTTCTGTAGACAGGCTTGATCTTGAATCACACATTTAACTGTGATCCCTGGTTCATGGACACAAACCAGGAGCTTCTCCTGTCACAGAACAGTTCTGAGGGCCATGTTGTCAAAAGCTTTTTGACACTGATCAAAGATACCAGAGAAATACTATTACAGTGCACTGTCATTTTTACTTTTCCATCTAAAAATCATTCCTTATGCACTATTGCAATTTTGTTAATGACAAATAAGCCTGTCTGGGGGGAAAAAAAAAAAAAGTTTCCATCTTCCTGTCTTTATCAAATCCTATGATCTTGGATTGTTCTGTAGAAGTTTTGTAATTTTTTACAGTTAAGACCAAAAGGCTAAACAGCTGTCCCAGGATATAGCACATCCTCTGTCCTTTTAACACCAGAATAACTTCCACAGGATGTTTTTCAAGTGTATTAGTCAAACCATACAGGGTTTGAGAGGGAAAGCAATGTGTACTGCAGATCATAGTTCACTGTAGTGTTGTGAGATACTTTCAGCTCAGGCTAGAGAAAAAACTCGGGCCAGAGAAAAAGCACATCAAGGAAACTACCAAAAAATATTAAGAGCTCTGTCCTACCCCCTAGGCAGAGGTGAACACTACCATCAGAACAAAACAAGTTAAGCCCATGCCAAAATGCCAGCCAGCTGAGAGTGGCATGGACACTGTGAGACCACCTGTGTCCAGCTGGACTTTGGACAGACGCTCTTTTTGGGAGCCTGTCTGCGCTGCCAAGAGAGGTTACCACTCTCACCTCATCCCTACGCTACCTATCACTGCCTCTTTATCTCCACCAACACCAGTCATGCAAGTTACTTGCTCTTACCCAATTCAGTCAAACTGAGCCAGATTAGCTTAAGCATTATCAACAAAGTAGGTCTTTGCTAATACAGATCGCTTTGGCTGAAAAGGACAAGGAAGATCTTGTTTGCTGCTTGTATTAGTCACATACATACTCTGTTGTTCTAGCTGCATTAAACACAGCTCCCTGCTGCCCTCCACCACAGAATGAATAGCCCTAAATTAATCAGAATCAACCAATGTGTTTCTCAATAATCACTTTCTGTGTGAAGCTACATCAGTACCATACTTTCTAATCTTAGTAAAGCCTAAGCAAGCAAGACAGCAACCAAGAGCATCACACAGAACAGAGTGAAAGATCAGAGCTATAATTATAGACTCCTGCAGTTGGATATTGATTTCAATCTAGTGCATCTTACTTAAGCATCACATTGTACTGTCCCCTCCAATGTCAAATTGCATTAAGAAGAAATATCCCAAAACAATGTATACTACTCTTCCTGTGTGGCACTTGTCACTTTTGTTTCCCCCCAGATTGTATCAAAAACTTTCCATCAAGTACTCGCTAACTCTTCTTTATATCCCACATCTCTGATTTTGCCATCTACTGCCTTGCTGAGCTACTGCCCACTTCCCTTCCCTGTTCTCCCTCAGAAGGCAGGCTCCCAATCACGTAAGTATACATACACACACGTAGATACCTATGTCTTTGTCCAGATTGGGATTTTGGAGGTGTGTTCCCAGCTTAGTGTTTCAGCTTAGTGACCATGTCTAGGTGCCTAAGGTGCCCACTACAAATAGGGTTATGTACGTTTTAATGCATATTAGCTAGCTAGTCGACACTCTGGAAAGAGCCCTTTATTTAATTTAATCCAATAAACACAAGGATTCTGCCAGAATCACAGAATGACCTATCCAGATTAGATCTATCTATCTATACCTATCTTGACTTTAAACACACCTTTAAACATTCTGTCTGGAAAGTTCAACACAGTTCAAAACTGCACGCGCCACATGAAGGGTGACACAGTGCTACACAGTTTCTCTCAGCCTGCATCAGGCCCATAAGAGGAGTTTCTTGCCAGGGTTGAGTGGGAAATGGAAGTGCCCAATCCACATCACCAGAACCTGCTAGCCACAGGATGGCTGACATACAGCAAAGAGATGCATTTCTAGCACACTTAGCATTCCTAGAAGTTGCTGCCATTTTCTCTCCCCTCAAAAGGAAGGCATAGGTCTGTGGAATAGGTTTCTCCCTGCAAGCAGTGCACCAGGTTCAGTTTCACAACGGCTGCTGCAATACTGCAGCCTCAAAAGAACGGCACTCTCACAAGTATATAATCCCATTTTACTATGAAGCAAACAAGCTTGTTTGTAAGCCACAAAGTAAGAAATGTATCAGAAAAAAATGTTGATGGAAGCTAAACAGCTGTGACATTCTCACAGAAGAAAATATGATTAATAGTCTCAACTGTGAGATGGAAACAAGACTTCTTGAATGAGTGATCATTATGAAACTCACTCTTGCAATATCAAAAATGTAAAAATGAAACGAAAAAAAAAAGCAAAATCCTTTTCCCTTAATTTTTCTGAGGTATTCACATAATAACAATGCAAACTATGTTTTAGGCAACAGGAGAAAATGAAATTAAATTCTTACTTTAGAGGCTCAGGAGGGAGTTTAGTTCCCGAAAGATTAATCTGCATCAAAGCAAGTGAGCTGCTGAAAAACTGTTTGAAGGAGGGAGGGACTTCTTTTCCTTTTCTGTAAGTAAACAAATGCATTAAGTATCAGCATCTAGACACTCCACATTCTAATAAATAGTGAATGCAAACCGTCAGAATTGTAATGATCTTTTACTTGTTT
This sequence comes from Tetrax tetrax, assembly GCA_009806455.1. Taxonomy (NCBI): domain Eukaryota; kingdom Metazoa; phylum Chordata; class Aves; order Otidiformes; family Otididae; genus Tetrax; species Tetrax tetrax. Next base: position 13,627 of record WHYT01016727.1, read on the forward strand.
AATTTGCTCTGCCTTCAACATCTCTGTAATCAGAGGCTCTCAATTAGCTTAGAAACATAATATCATCAAAATGTTGATTCAACAAACAACCCTCAGCATTGCACTGCTGCACAGAAGACATTACTATCTAGCTTCTGTTTGGTGAACTACAAACAATGATCACTTAGGTTTGGTTAGTAGTGAACATACTTATGAGCAGAAGATCAAACAGGACACTACAAAAACCCTGAAATTGCCTTTTCACCACTAGAAATAACTACTCAATGCTGGAGTAGCTTGTCCCTAATGAGGTATCATGTCTGATATGAACCCAAGACACTGATTTGAAGAAAAGGGAAGCTAATGTTCATATTTCCTACAATGCAAGTATTCTACGAAGTCAATGTTCAGTGTCGAGACTTTCAAAGGGACTTCTTCCCAGAAAAGGACAAAAAAAGGGAAAAAAAAGTTTGTAACCATCATCAAATAATGAAAAATACAAACTTTAAAAACCAAATTTGAAGAGGAGTCAAGTCAGTCAGACTTCAAAGCCCGATGCTATGCCTCTTAGAAAGAAAAGATATATAGTGAGTTTCTGCTGCACCAGTATAACAAAAAACATTAGACAAGGTAGCTTATTTTACAGCCACCTAGCAAATGGCAGAAAGAAAAAGAAAATACTTTTCTTGGAATAAATAATACCTATTTCATAGAGAACGAAGATTTCTAAGACTTTTATAAAATCTTCAATTTCTTCTTAAAAAGAAAGGTGCAACATGTGAGCAAGAAATTATGAAACAAAATATTGCAGGAGTTGAGAATAATGACAATTAAACTGTACCTGTGAGAAAAAAGGGTCCTAGAGAGGCTAAGGACAGCTAGATGCTGAAGACATCCACGAAGTAGGGCTCCACACACCTGGTTTAAAATAAAGACAACTGATTTTACTTTATATAACCCCAAAAAAAAGCACCTAGGAATAGAAGATGGGGAATATTTCCCTGGTATTTGAATCTCCACAAAAACCATCTTTACCATATCTAGGGCACACTCCGTGTTGGATAAATCCAGATGAACAAGGGCATTTGGCTGGGCCAAAAAATTGTACAGGCTCTAAAAAGGGGGAAAAAAAAAAAAAGAATTATCCATGTTAACTTTGATATTATTACACCGATTACTGTATTGGTATTTCTCATTATACCTTAGGCTAATAAAATTGCACAAGATGTGTCTGAAACTTCTTTTCACCTAATCAAAAGTAAAACAGATTGTCTTGAAGGCTATTACTTTTTAAAACAACAGGGGGAAAAACAGTGCTCAGACTACATCTAGCAAACATTACTCTTAATACACAAGTCTTGAGTTACCTTGCAATTCGCTTTCACAGCAAATGATAATTAATTGAATCAGAAATACCTTGGAATGTAATTTAATTTGCTGTTACATTTCAGAAAGGCTAATTGGTTTGTAAGTTTAAGCCAGTCCTTTAAGCACAGGGAAGCAACTAATTTGCCTCTGAAGCCCATGGTTATTTCTTAATGGCAGCACTGCACTAAAGGTTTAAGGGAGAACACAGAACAGGTAACAAGATTTTAATATTGATGGCTTCAGTACTGCATAGGATATGTCATGTAAATGTTAGCGTATGTAAAACTTCTTGCTGTACGCTGTTTTATTTCAGGCTTTTTTTAGTCTCAGAGAACAATACAGAAAGATAAAGTTTGACCTAATTCACAGAAATGTGGAACGCTCAACTCCACATGAAATCCAGCCAAACAGAGCATGTTCAACACTTCTAAAATAGATCCATCTTTCTAAAAATTAGGTCATTTAGCCCCTATACCTACAGTGAAAGACAAGTCTCCGCTTTAAAAATCCCTGTGCTTTACTAAGATTTATCTTAATTGCTAAATAACAGGATTTCCTTACTGTTCCACAGATTAAGAGATCTCACTATTAATAATATTTCTCTTTGAACCATATCTCTCTCTCTGACAGGCTAAGAAAAGGCCCATTTTTTGTATTTATGTCCCTTAAAATATCTGTAGGTAGACATCAGATTTCTTTAAGCATTGCCTATCAAAGTTGTACATTTTAATTTACTTTTTACATTATTTGCTATGTTTTTCTCTTTTTAAGAGTAATTCACTATGTGTCTTTACATTTAACTATTTGTTTGCTACCTTTAAATCCTCTTGTCCTACTGAAACTTTTACCTCTTATGTCTGAAAAGACCAGTTCATTCAATGAGCTGTTTAACCTGAAACTAGTACGACTTGTAAAAAAGTCACAGTCATGTCTGACTGCACTTTAAATGGTAACTCTGGGTGACTCTAGTGTGATAAATTTTAGATACTCAGTACTTCAAACCCTGACACTTATATGCACACAACTTTTGATGTGAGAGACAAATATGGATGTAACAGTCAAAAAGTGAACACATACAAATTGAGAACTAAGTGGATTTTGTTATGGAGAAAATAGAGCTGCACCTCTATAGCAATCGATAAACTGAACAAAGGAATTTTAAAAATAATTACATTCTTCAAAGAATCATGAGCTTCAACAGCATGTGTCAAGGAAGTGTACAGATTTATTTATACAAACAAAAATACTGAAAACCAGAAATTAATTAAGTCTTTCCAAGTCAAAAGAAACTGTTTCCAATGAAAAATTTGTAATACACTTAGTGCTAAAAAGATGATGAGGTTTTTTTAATTTTGTGTCAATTTCAAACAGAACCTGGGGAGCAAAGTAAGTTCACTGAAACAAGTGGCACACTTGCAGTTTTCTCATTTATCAGTATAAGCCAAGGACTAAAAGCATAAACTAAAATTATGTGGACTCATTTAGGCATGAGGGGCAATTTAAGTCTCTGACTATATACTGAAGAGTAGAGATCAAAACGTTATTTTCTAGCCTACTAGAACTGCACAGGCAAAAAAAAAAAGATCTACACAAAATGGCTTTGCCCTTCTCTTAACAATTAATTAAAACATACATTCGTTAACTCAGAAATGAGAAGAAAGTGCTTACTGAGAGATCATCACCACGGAGTGCATTCCCTGAGAGGTCAAGATAGACAAGCGTGCTCGCAATTAACGAGTTGGCACTCAGTGACTGGGAAAGGCTATTCACCCCTGCAAAATAAAAAGAAGGAAGCACTCAACTTAGTCTACTCTAGACAAAAGTAATCCAAACCCTGCAAGTGCACAATTTCAGTGAACACAGGCATACATAAACGTTTCATGACCTTCTGTTACCACCACTGTACTACAGCAGAGGAATACAGATCACCAGGTAGATACAAAACCCTTCCCCTCCACAGCACGCCCAGTTTTGCCCAGACCACACTCCATCAGCTGCCCTGATGGAGCCACAGTGTGTTATAGGTCCTGGATCCAGGGAAGGAGTCTCTTTTGCAAAGTCTGCAATAGTTTTAACAGTGTAATCACATTTTGAAACAGACTTTTAAAACAGAGTTTACTCCGTAATGTACTCCTTGCAAATAATAATATTTAGATAAAAGTATCTGTGGAATTAGATGAAAGTATTTGCGTAAGACCAAGTACATTAAAAATTGTAATTGCCAGAACTTCAAAAGCAACCGAGGAGGCCTAGAAATTAAAAATATTTCAATTACATATTTGCCTGTAATTTCAGAAAACAAGTTAGTTAATTAAAATATCAAGAGATGCATAAAACTCAATTCTTGATCAGAACAAATACATATTTTTCCTGTTAAAATTAAAAAGCTCACATTGCGAACAAACCAGTCAAAGCTTTTTTCCTCTAAAATTCTCCATCTTTTCCAAATGCAAACTAGGATGTGGCCACTTCCAGTAAACTTAATTTTCATCTGAGGGTTCTGTAGTTTATCACCAAGTTTTTAATTTATTGTAGATGGCTATTGCTGCCTTTCACAGAGCACATGCGTGTGTTTCTTATATGCATGTGTTTTTTAAGTGCCTGGCCAGAGCTGTAAAGCGGACAGGTGTTTTGATCTGCTACACAATAATGGGCAATTTCTCAAAGCTACTGGCCAGTGAAAATGGACCGGCATTCAACAGATGGAACATGCCCATTCTTCAAATAAAAAACTATTATGAAATGGATTTATCAGTGAGAATGTGGAGGAAGCAACTAGCAAGCCACTGGGGACCAAAATACCTCACTTCATAGAATCATAGAACGGTTTGGGTTGGAAGCAGCCTTTAAAGGCCACCTAGTCCAACCCCCTGCAAGGAGCAGGGACATCTCCAACCAGATCAGGTTGCTCAGAGCCCCACCCAACCTGGCCTTGAATGTTTCCAGGGATGGGGCATCCACCACCTCTCTGGGCAACCTGTTCCAGTGTTCTACCACCTTCACTGTAAAAAAAAAAAAAAAAAA
>WHYT01016727.1:18382-47746 GCA_009806455.1 Tetrax tetrax
AAGAAAAAGAAAAGGAAAAAGGAAGGCTGGGGAAAAAAAAAAAAAATCCATGTACCTTGGAGTCTACTGAATCCAAGACCCAAGGTCTCCTTTAGACTTTCCCCACAGAAAATATTACAATATTCCCCCCTCACTATTACAAATACAAAAAATAGCCTCTCAAGTTAAAAACAATTCAGTAGTATCTTCTTAAGTTAAAGTGGCTAAGATAGATAGATAGCTTTGCAGATAACCGAAGAGCTGAAGATAAGTTTCTTCAGGATGAGAGGGTCATAAGAATTCCAATTTTAAGACATTGCATATACTTTTTTAAGGAATTCTGAGGAGCTGCCATGGGATAGTATGCAGGGTGGCATGTTACTCTCTGGAGAACAGATAGTCATTGCAATGCCGTCTGAACTAGGATTCACATGAAATCAGTATTAGACATACCAAAATATATTTTCAGCTTTTGTTTAAAGATTTGTCTTAAAAAAAAAGGTGTTTAAAATCTTCCAAATTCTTTTCATAACCTCAGAATTCATTTTTACTGACAAGAGTTTTGTGGATGAACTTCATCAAGCTGGCATCTATTCTTTACAAAGACAGAAGCGTAGCTAGAGTGTTCTCTTGACTCAACGATCATAAGCACTTGCTGAGATCCTTCAGATCACATGAAGAAAAGCACAGCATGAATGAACACACCAAAACTGCATGAATTTGTCAAATTCACGAACATCTAATCTTGAGAATACATGTAAGGTTAGTAAAGATTCTTAATTGATTGCTTGTCACCAAAAATGGAGTTACCAATTTAATAAAAAGTCCTATTAATAATGACTGAATAAATTCAGTTTAGGGTTTACTATTTACTTAAGCATAACAAGAGCTACAGAACACTTAAAAAACCAACAAAAAACCTTGCTCCCCATCCATATTCCCCCAGGCCAACCCTTAAAGCTCAGCAGAACACAGAATCTGCACTTCACAGAGCAATAATTAAAAGGACAGAAGAGCATGGCTTCTAGCTGTTATAAACTAATGTCCTTCATAGACTACAACTCGCTCATCTTTTCCAGGTCATCAACATTTGTGAAAATGTTGCAATAATGTCAGTGTATTTTTCCTATTTTTAACATTCATGCTCTATATAGGAGACTCTGGGTTTGTACAGTCTAAGAGGGCAATGCATCTATTATTTCTAAAACAGCATTGGGAAAAAACCCTCAAAGCTTCTGACTTGTGTTTCAGAACTGGTATTGCTTTTAAAATACATACACATTTCAATTACAATATCAAATCAAAAATTTGTAAATTATAAAACAAAGAAGTCTTTACTCAGAGCAAACCGCTTAACAGCCATTATCACAATACTTAGTTTCATAAACTAATTGTGTGTAAAGCATTTGGAAAATTCCCTACACATTTTTGCTTCAGATATCTTTTTGAAGCATATATGAAACGTACCATTTATGCCAATTCTAAATTCAATCTTTCTTTACAATACAGGTTCAAGTCCAAAGCTTACAGAAGCAAGTAAGACTTTTCCAAAGAACTGAAGTGGACACAGAACACAGCCAGTGGTTCAGCAAATCAGGACCGCAAAAAATCAGCTGCAGGAATACACATGTGAATCATTTACAGAATTAATTACCTTATAATCTGGTAACAAAAGGTATTATTAGGATGGAAGCCTAAAACTTCTAGAACAGAAGAAGAGGCATACTATAAAACATACCTTTAGGTGATAAGGAAGTTTTAGATAAATTTAAATGTTTCAGTCCCTTTGGAAGCTTGGCGAACTGGATGCTCAGAGATGACACACCTGTTGAAGGAACAAAAAGAAAATGGACGTTTTCAGGTTAACTGTGAGATGTTAGGTTTTCCCAGCAATCACACCAGGGGAAAATTGCACTGCTGGAACTACCAGAGGAACTGCACTCACTGTGAGAGGTGGCCCAGGATGACCCTGTCATTTTATGACTATAAATCTTTAAAAATGACTGATGTAGTCAAGGTCCCTTCTTTGCTAACCACTGAACAGACAGGGAACCTTCCTGTTAATGATCAGTGAGCCACCTGAATTAGTTTTAAAACTACATAAAGCACACATACTTTTGAGAAGGAGTCAAAGGGAAGACATTACACGTCAAACAGTCAGCACTTGTGAAATCTGGAAGCCTTATGGTTCAGCAAAACAAACAAACAAACAAACTCAAACACACATGAAAAAAAAATCACAAAATAATATCCAACAATGCTAATTTATGAGAAACTTCAGACTATTTTTATTTTCTTTTAAAAGAAAGGGCTGTCAAGGCAAAAGAGAGACACACGCACGCTAGCTAACACTGCCCTCTTTTCTGAAGTAAACCGTAAGAGCCTGAAACCTCCACTGACTCTTAATGGCCACTGAATCCCTTACAAGAGCCTGCAGGTTACCAGCCAGTACACAGGCTTGGAAACACTACTACTGCTTGCAATTCCAAACAGTAAAAACCTATTAAGATGCTGACACAGGCTGGGCTACCTCACCACAAATCCAACAAAAGGAGGAAAAAAAAAAAAAAAAAAAAAAAAAAAAAAAAAAAAAAAAAAAAGCACTCAGTGTATCCAAGTTCTACACTCCATAAATTTAATCCCCACAGTTAAGCAAAAGATTGAAATTTGATTAAGAGGGCACATCCTAAATAACAATGGAATCAATCCATGAAATATTTATTAGAGGAATAAATCAACACAGAAACTCCAGGCTTAACTTGAGGTGTGAAATATAGTCCTCTACATCAACTCACTCAGAAAGAAAAGGGCAAAGAGAAAGGGAGTAATGCCTTTTACTTGTTTCAGAACACAATAAATGAAAAAGCTGATACTTTTTTCCACCTGTGCAGACATGAAACAGTCTGCTAGTATGTCACACACATATGTTTACTCTAGCCAAGCTGAACAATTTCAACATTTTACCAGTACTGGGGGTTAAGGATCCACTCTGTTACAGAGATGAGAACTCTAATGGCAGAAGTAGAGTTAACTGCACCCAGGCACGCAGTTTCAAATTAGAGTATTTCTAGGCTTCGGTATGTTTGTTTTGCATTATTTTTAACAAAATACGAGATTAAATTCTGATCCTAGTAGAGCCAAAAGCAAAACTCCCATCACTTTAGTATGGCTAGATTTTAAAGCCAAGACTGATAATAAAATTTGCAGGTGTTAGTCTCACAAATATTGAGAGTACCATAAAGGGAAGCCAATCACAAATTAAGAGACTAGTCTCAGTGTAAATCACTTCACAGAAATACTGCTTTGTATTTGAACTGAAGCCAGATTCTGTGCCTTAGTTAAACTAAACACACTTCCCACGTTATTGGAGTACAGACAGTTGTATTAATGTAATAATACAACGTCTTTACTTATTGGTACTCAATAATATATAACAGCTTACGGTGCTTTTTTATTCAAACAAAGCACAACAATATGTTCTTCCCCATAATTAACACTAATCTGTGATACTTCCCTTATAACTGCAAAATAATCCGGTTGAATTTCCAATTCATGCAGGTGATTCTTCAAAAGATATTTTACAAAATCCATACACTTACATAAATCTCCACTACGCCAGCTTTTACTTGTGAAATGCCTGCTGCCCCTTCAGTTTAATAAAGTCAAATCTACCTTTCACTCAGCGAACATCAGATCACAGGACATGTAAATCTTTTTTAAACCGAAAAGCTGCAATATTTGCACATTGCAATTATGTTTAATTTCTCTTTAAGCACTCGTATAACTTATCTCATTCTCTAACGAAACGGTCAAGTCTTAATTGCATACGTGACAGGAGAGACTGAGATAATGAAAAAACCCTATTAATTCCTCCAAGTTGTAGTTTCTGCATTTCATTTGTACCTTGTACATGAATACCACAGAATGGTTTGAATCTATACGTTTGCTGCAAAGAAAGTACACACACTGATATATTTAAAAAAAAAAAAATTTCCCCTGCATGGTAGAATATCTACCAAATGCTTTGGTCATTTCTTTTGCTTTCAAGATAAAAATGAGTTCATGTATCACAATCTAAATATACTTCTTCAAAAGCAGAATTAACACTGTGATAGCCTTTTTGCCAAATTACAATAGAAATTTTTGTACAATGCAATTAGGCCTACGGCACATTGTAATAATAATGTTCTTCAGCAAAAATTGGCTTTCACCTGATATGGATTCTTAAGGAGACCAAGCAGTAATCAGCAGGTAAGAGGTAATCAGAAGGAGTTAAAGCAATTCATATGAACAATTTTAAATTAAAAAAAAACTACTCTGAATAGATTAAAAACAAAAATATTTTCAAATTTGTTTCTAGTCAGAATGAAAAGAAATACAAAAGAGGAAGGGAAAAAAAAGCACCCTTCCCATCTTTTCTTCCTCACTGAAATAGTGGGAAAGGAGATGCCTAAAAACCCTGTGTTAAAAACACTGAGTCAGTCAGGTTGTAATCAAAACAAACAGCTTTTCCATTTTGAATCATGACAGCAAAGAGACTGGAAAATTTCCACAACACAAACCAAATAAACCAAGAAAAAGTTCACTGTATAAAATTCTTATTTTTCTTCTGGCCCAACAGGAGCACAGGACAGTCTGATCCCAGAACGCTGTGTGCCTGGAATGCATTAAATGAAGCAAACGGAAATCTCACATGGGCAGTGCTGAAGGGTCAACTCCAGACTGAAAGAATGTAACCTTATTTTAAAAATAAATGCCTCTTGGGTGAATAGAGAGTAGACAAGGGAGGGGAATGATTTGACTTGATCTGTACTGAAATCATGCCTAGCAGTGCCTAGTCTGAGAAAAGCTGAGCTGTTCAGCTTGATTTTCCATCTTGTGGAGTCAACAGCACTTTGCTCCATAAGGATGCCAGTTATGCCAGCATTACTGCACATCGCCAAGTCCTGGCAACACAACAGGCTGGCACAAAGCTGAAAAAAGGAATAGCTTAAATACTGAAAATAAGGATGGAATTACAGCTGAAATAAAAACACAAAATCATCAGGAAAATATAAACCAAGCAAAGGTGCCTCATGCTTCATCTTTCAACTGACTACATTGCTTTTAAAAATGCACACCGCTTTATTTACTCTCTAGTGCTAAACAGTCACTGTGTTCTATCTTCCTGTAAAAGATACCTCTATGAAAATGTAATGAAATCTAATTAAGTCTGTGGTTGGTTTAAGACATACAAATATCTCTCAACAAGCTAATTGATATGCATGAATCAAAAAAGAATAGTGATGCTCAGTCATTTGTGAACAACATAGCATTACACACAGAACAATACCCTATTATTCAGGCAAAGCTGAAGGGAGCATCAGTAATCCTCCTATTACATTCATAGAAAGAGAAAAACACAAATGTTACAGTACCTCTGTCTTCAAGTGGATTGCTAGCAAGATTGATTGTATGGAGTCCTGAGTTGGGATTATGGGCTAGGGCACTGGCTAGTTTCTGTGCAAAATCTCTGCAAGAAAAGGAGAGGAAGAAAGACCCTTGTTACCTCCTATATCAACAGAACATTCAGAGGCTTAAAAACGTCAAGAGATTACTAGACAGAAGTGGCGTAACGTACTGCTGAGCAGTTACTGATTCTTCACAGTTTTAAACAATGCTTATCTGGCTAATTTGTTATCTTTCAAAGCAGGTTATTTTATTATTTATATATTCTGTGGCCTAAGAGACTGAAGGGAACTCAGTCAAAGCTCAAACTGCTTTTGGTAAAGATCTGAAGATTAAAAAAAAGGAGTTACACAGAATAACTTTAAATATGAGCACATCTTCCATCTCCTCCATGCCATGCACGGATGGGATATATACATTAACTTGCATATCACAACCTCCTTCACTCATAAGCCAACCCCCTCACTTGCAACAGCTCTCTATCAACAGTCATGCAAACAGATGGGCTTTGCAGCATATCCAGAAGGTCAACAAACCAGGATTATTTCTGACCTTGTAAAACAGCAAGAATAATGCTCTCAAAGAACAGCAGCACACTGGTGAACAAGTCTTTGCTTGCTCCATTTTGCAGTGAGAAGCATCAAAGTATGTAACTGGCTGACCACAGTCCCAGCAACATGTCCCAACAGAGATGGTGGTACGTCAGTTCCATAATGCTCGCAATAGCCAGGTAGCACAAATAACTTTGAACTAACTTTAACCAACTGTGGTAGGCAGCTGTAGTAGCATGACCTACCTCTGTTTCAAATCAATTTGAGAGGCAAGGGAACGCTGCTCCATCTCAGAGCATTTTGCTGCAGGTGGACTACCACTACTTAAGAGCATGAAGTTAGCTAGCTTGGGTCTTCCTGCGTGACCACACTGTCAGACTCAGGTGGAGACACAGTCCTCACATTAAGTCACAAGGCTGCTGGCTGCTACCAGCTCTAAGACAAATCCAACTGGGAAGATTTCATGTATTAAGGGACTAGCCCTACTGTGTACTTTTTTTAAACTGAGACTATAATTTCAATATTCTTACATCTAAGTTTGATACTGAGGTAGAAATAAAAAATATCCCTTGAGATTCCATCACAGAGCTTTTCTCTCTCTGCCTTGAAGTACAACATCTTACCTCCTGTAGGTCAGCGGTGAGCTACCAGCTACATTGCTTTAAGAGCGGTATTAACACTGTCTATTTTCCTTGGGACAGATTCTGCCTACCATAAAAGCGATCAGCCCGTGCGCTGAGCATAGCAGTGGAGACCGCATCCTCTTCCAGTCTCTGGAAAAGAGTGGAGACTGGACAGCAGTAGTCTCAATAGCTTTTGGTTATCTGTTGTTGCAAGGTCTATGGGAGTACAGATGTTCCAGGGAAGTTTAGTTTCCCTTTGAAACTCCATGTCTTTAGACAAGATTCCTGGGGCTAGAACAGGTTCCAGTGCTGCAAATGAATGATGATGGGCTGCCTTTAGGAAAAGTGTACTTTTTTTTCCTAAAATACAAGCAGCATGTGAATACAAATGCTCAACAAAAAGAAATTCTGGGCTTGAATCTCTGTCACCTGACAGGCCTCAGGGTATCCTGCTTTGCTACCAGCTGCTGCTGCAGAGACTACGTATCTCCCGTAGGTCCCTGGTTACATTTGCCAACACTCTGTGGAGACCCTCCAGCTTTTCAAACAGCACTAGATGCCTGTGCTTAGGCAACTGAATCAAGCTCCTTATGTCCAGCCAAGAAAAATTAGGTTTTCAGTTAAAAAACAAACAAAATCCCCTTTCTTCATAGGGAGTTTCCTCCTCTTCCTTTATTCCTAACAGATTCTTGTCATTATAGTCTTCTGCCTACACTTCCAAACTTGTTTACAATCTCCACTCCAGCTTTTGCCACCAATACAGGCAGGATTTCCTGAACATTTTGGATAACTAGGGTGTATGTGAACTACTCAGCAAAGGCACAGTAAAGTGACCACCACCAGAAAACACTGGATTACCTTTGTAGGGCACAGGGGGATTGAAGGTTCATTTTGGAAAAAAAATAATATAACTTCCCCACTCCCTGCACACTCTCTACCATAAACGGAAGCACCTGGGCTCTGCTCTGCTCCTTTGTTCACTCTATTCCAGGTCCTAAAATTTATTACTTTTTTTTCGGCTACACACTTCATGAACAGAGCACGCAATGTAAACCTGACACTTTCTATAAAGCATCAAACTCGCTCTGTATGCATTGCACAGCCGTGCTTGCCTGAACTATGGACATTCAAACCTGGAAGTAAAGACCAAAGAAGAGTCAATTAAACTACACATATGGCAGAGTAAGCATATTGCACGAAGGGTAAGACTACCACAGATCCGGAAATCTCAGACAAACAAAACAATTCCTCAAGATCTGTGCAGATAATATCCCTGTAACAGAAAAAAAAAAAAGAGGATATGTGCAGGAAGAATGAAGACTTTTAGGTCTAAGGACCTTTAGAGTCCACCCAACAAGGGAACACGAGACATAACGTGACTGTCAAAGGCTCTCTCAATACCAGCAGCCGGCACATCTGGTTTTCCCCCTCTGTCATAGCTGGCCACTACCTTTGGAACAGGGCTGCAGAGGACAGCGTGGAAGGCAGTAGGGAAGTTCTGCCTGCCAGCTTTCAGACAGTATATGTAAGTGCAACAAAGAGATCATTTTCACCAGCTCCTGCAAACAGGCTTTTGCAGACTGAACAACCTGTCCTGCAGTTTCATGGAAATGAATATTCTGATTATCACATATTGTCCCATTCCTCTGGAACACCTCAGGGACATAACTCTCTTTTCAAGCTTATTTCTTCAGGCCGCCCTGAACGATTCTCCTTTCCTTGAAATCTGGCTATTGCGTACCTCAGTTAACACACTTACCAAAACATTAGTGTTTGCGATATGCATTAAAGCCATCCAACATAATCTAGACTGCACCCTTTACGTCCGTTCAAGAAATAGTAATAGGGATAAAATTTTCAAGAGCATCTAAACCAGCACAATTCTTATCAGAGGGCTTCATTTGACATCCTGTTTTCCCCAACAGCAAGTCCATACTAACCCACTGCTGGGTCCTTACTACTGCTACTGCACAGTAGTTTGCTGTCTCATCAGCTGGGAGGATAACAAGTGTTTACCGGGCCATGGCCCAAACCAAATTACAGAAATTCTAGCTAAAGGTGCCCCTGCTCACTGCAGGGGGGTTGGACTATATGGCCTTTAAAGGTCCCTTCCAACTCAAACCACTCTATGATTCTATGAAATCACTGGCTGGCTGGCAGGAAGCAATATGCTCTTCCAGCTGCCCAGGTTATTTCTCAAAGCATTGCTCTTGGTAGCTCTTTCTTAACGCTGGTTTGGCATTCTCGCACAGCTCATTAAAAGCAACTGGTCAGTAAGTTATGTGAAGGAAGATACCCAGTAACAACACGGGTTCCTCCGAGCAAGCAGATGTATGATAAAAGGCAAAACCAACAAATGCATGCTTAACAAAACCAGACAGACAATGCTGACTGGAGCAGATACACACTAAGGCAATAGGCCAAATACTGTACATGTAGATTGAGACATGAAAACCAAAGTCACAGGTTTTAATAATCTGTCAAGTCCTGTTAAAACTGAAACCAATTAACCCAACTGTGATAAGTTAAGGTAGGCAATGTGCAAAAGTAGCCAGCGTATCTTTTAATATTAATAATTATCATTGAATTTCATGGCACATACTGCACAAAAAAACCAAGATTAAAATCAGGTGCTTTTGTTTGAATGACAGCTATTAAAGGCAGTGCACTAGTGAGCGGAAAGTTTGGGTGTAATTCCAAACTTCACCTCAAGTTTCTTGGGTCATTTAGGCAATTTTCTTTTAAAGATATTTCAATGCAAAACCAATTTTTAAAAGTGGGGAAAAAGACCCAAACAATGCAAGAGGAGACAATGTAAAGCACACCGAATATTTTCCCTGTGCTCGTTTCCCTTCTTTATTTGTAATTCAGTATAGAGTTCTGCTTCTCCCACCTTTCCACTGCTTTTTTTATTAACAGAAAAAGTCATTAGCAGTAGAGTTTATCTTGTCTCCATTGTCTTGGACGCTATTCTAATACTAAGCCAAGCTACAAATACTTTCAACTGGACTAGCTTGTAACTTGAACTTTGCTTCTATTTCCTGTGAAGGGAAAAAAAAAATCAAATACCTATTAACTACAACTTTAAAATATACGCAAGGATTAAATTGTATGGCTTAATTCTATATACCTTTAAGGCTATGGCAAAGCATTAAACTTAATTATCTATATCTTGCTTCTTTAAAAAAGTTGTTAATGTAGAAGTCCTGTTATATTTGATCAGATTGCAACTCACAGTAAGATAAAAACAGCTCTCTTGGGAATGAAACAATAATCTGTTATGCAACTTGGAATAATACGCTTTTTTAACAAAACCTCACACGCTGTTTTTTAAATGATAAAGAGGTGTTCATACTTCTATTGGCAACCATACTTGGGAGGAACAGTGTGGGCTGATTTAGGGCTAATGCTCTTATGCAACCTATTTTGCTCCATTCAACCCAACCTGTCAGGCAGAATCTTAAAAAACAATCCCAGTTTAAAGGTATTTCTTGGACACAAGGAACCTCCAAAAAACCTGACGATAATCTTGTGACTACAGGCTCCTCAGAATAAGGCAGACATCGAGCACCAGATTTTTTTAATGCTTATTCTGACTAACACATGCATCACATATCCTTTTTGCTGAGAGTAAGCAATAACTAATGCAACACTTCAAAGGAATTACTTACGTTCGAAGCCCGGCATTCTCTAATACCAGTTCTTCCAATCGATTGGACCTACTCACCACCCGCAGTATCTGCTCACAGACATCAGCGGACTGCCACAGAAAAGACAGAACAGCGTTAAAGAACACAAACATGGAACAGACAATTACTCAGTTATAAGCTGTACATCATAATAGGATCCAGCCTGTGATCAGCTTTTTGTCATACATAAATAGTAAGGATATCAGGAAAATCCCAGAGAGAGAGTCAGATGGCAACAGATTACTTCCGGAAGACTTGGGGAAGTGAGAGGTACGGTAAAAATGAGCCATTTATTAAGCACACCACCTATTCACAGAGGGCACGATTTTTATAATGATAGTAAAAAACTCAAACTCAGTGAATTCAGAGTCAAAAAATGCTCTGTTAATTTTTAAAGCAATTTTGTTCATATCCATGCCAATTCTTCAGAAGAAAGCGTTGACCAGTAGAAAGGAGAATAAAACCTGACTAGGAATGACAACTAAACACAAAGAAAGATGTTGTAAGGCAGACCAAAAAACCTCAAGAGCAAAAGCACTATAGGTACAGGTCCTCCAAAGACTGCTAGGGACTACTGCTTAAGGGTCAGTGCATTTCAGTATGAATTCTCCCAACCTACATAGAAGTAAATCTTATCTCATGATCTTGTTGTTGGATTCTGGAATTTGCATGGACATTTGCAAGTACCATCAACAAAACACGGTAACAAAAGAGTCTGTTTGCTGTGCTCATTCAAATAGAGAGATAAAACCTTAATGATTTCAAAGCCATACAGTGAATCCTGTACCTCATCACCTTTTATTATAATCTTTTACTTGGCTTCCAAATTTGCCTTTTCTTCCATAGCACACACTAACCAACATTCATGTGAAGTCCAAAGCTGAGTTTCAGTTATGATCATGAAGTGTTGAAACTATTCTGTTATCTGTCTTTAAAAACAACATGACATTCATATCTGGGACATCTGTGTCTCCAATGACAGTCTGATATTTTATAGGATTTTTTAAAATTTTAAACTAATTTAATCTCTTAAGAAAAATCTCTTAAGAAAAAAAATGTGATCTACCAGATACATAAAATCTTATCAATCCTTTACAGAGTAAAGGTGACAATTTTTTTCTAAAGACTGTCAACTCAGCCATTTTCCCAATTCTATCTTTGCCTTCCATATGTCAATAATTCAGAATACTATCACAACGCTTTACAGCAGTGTGATTGAGAGCGGAAAATTTCATGCATGTACTATAAAAACACTACAGATACCATCTATCAAACACAATGTCAGAGCAGTACTCATGAAGCACAAAGCATTCAGTGGCCTCTGGATATGTCTAACCTCATACTGACCCTCAGCAGTGTTCCTATGGCACAGATTTAATATCCAACAATTTACATTTTCCTGGTGGTTTTCACTGAAAATGGAATGTGTGGAAGAAAGTTTTTTGGTTTGTTTGTTTGTTTGTTTTTGAAGGAATTGGTGCATTTTCAAGGTTGACAAAGTGTATTTGTTTTCCACAGAAAAGTTGCTAATAATTTAAAAAAGTTCACATATCACAGATAATACAGTCACTTCTTGTTTGAAGTAAACTACACTGGCCAGTCTTCTAAGCAAACTATCTAATTTCATTGAAGCAGAAAAGGATTAATTGCATTGTACCTTTTAACAATGGTGATTTGAACTACAATAGGACTAAAAAGACCCCCAGTTTCATTCTATGCATAATTTTGATTAAGATGTCCCAGCAAGAAAGAAAAGTTTTTTGCCTACTCTTCTGCCAAGAATCACATAAGCTAGTTTCTACTGAATTTTCATGGAAAACGATAGCTTAGGAATGCAACGCGAGCATTTTCAGATCAATAAAGCTGCATCAATTTAAGCAAAATAAGACTCAACCTCCATTTTTAAGGACAAAAGCTTCTGGATATAAATGTGAAAGCAATTTCTCAAGCCACTAACTCCACCTGTGACTATAAGCTTCAAAGTTTAGATGAAATAGTATATTTTGACATATTTTAAAAGTCACCTAATTACTTGGCCCTTTCTTCTGTAGTCCAACTTGTTTAGATTTGCTCCCTTTTTGATTTTCAGAAAGAAAACCGGTGTGGAAGAATATCAACATCACACACCATAACATACTTATTACTATATAGGGTTAGCTTCAGACAACAAAATTCATCAAATTGCCATGAAAATTAAGAGGAAAAAAAACTGCTTTATACGTGAGGAAAAGAAAAACAGAATCCTGGTATTTTCCTTCCACCTCCAAAAAGCAACCAAGATTTCTAGCTGCTTTAGAGTTAGTTTCCTATTTAGTCTCCCAGTATGGTTTGAGGGAGCTAGCAACACCTAACAAAGTAGTTTTATAGGCTACTATTATTGTCCCAAAGTTTTCAAACTTTCTCTTGAAATTTTGACAGGACCTGACTCTCAGCAGTGTTTCTATGGCATGAATTAACTATTCAACAGTTAATATTTTCCTGATGTGACTAAAGGAAAAAAAAAAAAAAAATTCAACAGATTGCCCAGTTATACCTTAAAAAGTTCACCTTGAAAAATGTAATAGCATCCTCTAAAACACACTACAGCCTGGTAGAAGTAGGTATATTGTTTCAATTTATTACTTACTAATTTCAGATCCTTGGAGGACAGCTTTGTAAACCACTGATTATACTCCAGAGCAGCAACTATAGGTATTAAGTCTCTAGAAAAAGAAAAACACTTTTACACACATTTCATATAACTGTCGGCTTTGGTAATTTGAAATAATCTCTTAAGTGTTCTTCCATTTCTAATTGTCCCCGCTTTTGCAATGCTAATTGCCTACCAAACCCATTACAGAAAGCTCTACATTCTAAAAAACGAGCACCACCAGCATCTGTGTGTCTTCCTTGTATTTTAGTATCAATTTTTGACTGGCCAACTGACATCTATTCTACCATGAATTTTTAAACCAGGAATTTGTCTGGGCTGCCATTCCTACTTTTAGTATTACTTTTTCTTCAGCCTGTGACATATTTAAGCTTCTTAATCACCTCTAATTATAATTGAGCACGACACTAAAAAGCTTTTTGGCAGTCTGATGATTTAATATAATTCCATGACTGAATGCTTCTAGAGAACACCTCCTTGTCTCATCTCTATAGTTCAATTCCCCCAGGAAGCAGAAGACCTGCAAAAGGATAACGCGACTTTCAGCACAAACCCTCCTTAATTGTAAAAGGGATTTCACAAATGAAATTCTAAATTATTCCTGTTTTCTTCAGTCTAAGCCTCTTAATATGATCTGCTCTCCCTCTGTTAAGTTTCTCCAATAACAGACATTGATAAATATCCTGTCTGTGCACTACCCTCCAGCAGAATCATCCATCAAGCACCAGCATGCTATTTAGCAGCACACTTGGATCATTTTGTCACAACATATTAAATACATATATACACCTGCTCTGGGACTATACTTAGAAACTCTTTGTCTTTACAGAAGAGTTGTAACATATGTGAACTTACCCAACCAGCAAAACAGTGCCAACTGAGCTTCAGTTTTTCCAGGGAGAAATTTAAAAGTATTCATTTTTATAAGCTAGTCCCACCCAACCAGCTTTTCATTCAGGACATACGAAGGCAGGCACAGATCTGCACTAAACAAGCAGCACCCTTCTCACATCTTCCTTTCCTTCACTCTTCTCCCATGAACACTCAGACACTTCAGGGTGGCTGTTAAACACGTAGGAAAGCCAGGAGACAAGGCAACATCATATGGACGAGCCTTCAGCAGGCTATATTGGGAAGCTAGATTTGGAAGTACAAGCCCATCACTAAGGTAACAGTAAGAAGGTGCAGCATTTTGCAGCAAAAGACTGTAGCCCACCAACTGCGGAGCTCATGCAAATAGAATGTTTTCACACTCCTGCAGAGGAGCTAGTCTGTGGTGCCCTTCAAGGATTAAGTCTGTTTTCCGTCTTGTTCACAGCATACATCAAGTCTTATGGTGAATTCATTTCCACCAGCACAGCAGAGTCATCAGCTTCATGAAGTGTATAGATTTATTTCTGTTTTAGCTCCTATACACTTTATCCCCATGTAAAGCAGTAACTGACTAGGGAAATGTTGGGGGGCAGAGGGAAACCAACCCAGACGTATTTTCCCCTTAGGCTAGGCAAACAGGAACCTTGCTATGGAGTAAGGAATGTCCACATAGAGGTTTTGTTCCTCCTTTGCCTTTCCCTGGAGATATTGGTAAAGAAGGTAACGAATTATCAGCTTTGAAGTCCCTCTTGCCAATGCCTTTGCCTGGGAAGTGTAATGTTTTATCCACCCAGTGGTAACCAGCCAGCCACAGCTGGTGGTGAATGCTGCAGGGCAAATGTTGGACAGGCTGATGGTACCATCACACTGGTGGAGCAGAGCTGTTCATGCTGTGAACCACCACTCCCAAAACAGGCAGAAGGCACACCAGCAGATGCATTTCAAACATCACTGGCTGCATGCATTTACACTACCAGGGAGCTGGTAAGCTGGCCTGGAGGGCTGGCAAGAGCTCAGTATCTTCAGGGCAGGACAGTGGCCAGAGGTAGAGCTTGCCTGAGGCTGTTCTTTTCTCCCCTCTCCTCCCCAGACCTGGGAGGGAAACGGCTGAAGGACACAGGTTGCTCAGAGTTAGTTAGAAAACTATGACACTTTCAAGAAGTTAAAGAAACATTGCTGCAGCAGGATAAGAATATGTTAAAACAAATTGACCCAGAGAAATTTTGCAAGTTCTCATCTTTAAATAGTTCAGACTTGTGCAGTATTCAAGGCCTGCTTGTTCAAACCCTAGGCCAGCACAGATACTGGCACGCTTCAGCAACATCAACTGCTAACCCACAGACACGCGCACACCCTCCTTCCTCCCCATGTGCCTGAAGACAGTGGAACCTCTGCCTTACTGTCTAGGAACTTGGCCTTATCAGATTCTACCATCTGATTTTAAGGAAAAACTACGGAGTTCGTCTTTTTTTCATTTTGTTCACATTTTTTTAAGGTGCTTCTGACCAATAAGGGTCCTTTAGGAATTTATCTCTATTCCTCCTCTTGCCTGGAGCTTGCCTAATCTCGATGAACTTGTTATTGAGTTTGCCTTTTCAGAATTATAAACTGCTTTATTCACTCTATTCTATTAAATTCTAGATGTTGTACTAACAATGATCTGAATTCTTTTGTGATACGGTATGAAAGAATGCTAACAACCATTTCCAAAAGCAGGGCCTTCTCATAACTGTCTCTGAGTAATATTAGAGTTGCTTATATTTATTAGTTTGTTCACTAAACTACCATCCAGAATAAAGTAAGACTTACAAAATGTAAATCTGTGCCATCTTAAAATGAAAACAGATTTTGTTCTTCTGGAATGCAGAAAATCTCTCCAAGCTACAACAACATTCAAGCTTCTCTAAGCTTTCATGTTTTTTCAACATCTCTGTCCCTCAGTGTATTGAAAAAATTAAATAGCACAAAGGAAAAAAATCTAACCAATCACATTTTTCTGACAATTTTTTTAATGTCCAAATATGCTAAGCTAAAACATATGCTACATCGATGAAAGTCACGCTACTGAGTTAAATAAGCCCTGCTCACTTTGAGTCTTTTTTTTGTTGTTGTTAAACAATTACATGGTTCGCAGCACAACATAACTTCAGATAAAACCTCAGAAGTCGTGTTCCCATGTGGCAAGCCACACTATGCACTCTAAGTGTCAGACACTCTGGGAACTTAAATTCATCTATAATTCATGCCATCTTATGTTGACCTCTAACAGAACTACTTTACTAGGAAAAACACAAATTGTTTATTTTTGCAACACATAGACTCTGTATCTAGTGAACTGGTGTACTCATCCTACCTCGCTTCAGAGCTACTCCACAGCATGAAGCATAGTTTCAGCTATTAGGTGATCCCAAAAATTAGGTGGACAAGATATAGAGCAGTCTCTCAAAATCCAAAATAGGATGGCATATTGTTAATGTATAACATTCTCACTGTGATAAATACATCACAAAACACTCACATACATTCTTGAATTGACTGGGATCTCAGATCCTAATTTGTATTTTTAATGAATAATGTAAGGTTTTGGATTCCTAAAAAATTTAGTTTTCTTGACATTACAATCCAAAACCTTTCTCAGTTCAGTCCTTATGCACAGAAACTATCATCACAAGATGGATTCCATGGCACGTAAATGGCTCCAAAGTTTTGAATCCAAAGATTCAAAACAACTTCACACAATCATGAGAGATATAATAAAGACTTTTATTAACAACACAAATATATTTCCTCAGAGATTTCAATTTTGTAAGGTATACTTCAATCAAAAGCTTCTGTGAAGCAACAAATCCATTATTGCATTTTCTGCAAGCCAACTCATTTGAATCAGCTGAGATATTCTAAATACTTAGAACAGTTCTTCTAACTACTCTTTCCTAACAAGGAATATTTTTCACTCCCGATAAGTTGTTCAAACCTTTAATTTCTATTGAAGCTGGCTATCTGTAAGTCACTTTCTCATGAATATCCCACAGTCTTCTCAGCACTTTTGTTTTGCAATATGTTTAAAGCATTCATATCTTCTTGTCCCACGTTTGCTTGTGCTGAATAGTACACCTTTCTTTATCTTCCCTTAGCAAGTCTTAAACAACCAAACAGTTTTTGGCTACATCCATCATGCATTAGTTGCAGCCTGTGGTCTTGTTTGAATTACCTCTGAATGAGCCAACACAGGCACAGCTTAGTAACTTTGCCATGAAATTCAGTGTAGGTTGTGAAAATCCACCACAGAAGCTAAGTAAACATTTGAATGAGGTTTTTTGCAAGTTTACATACTAAATAGCTTAAAGCTGCAAAGAATGCTGGGCAAAATACTCTCATTTACCCATCTCCAAGTTCAGCCTTCCTATTATAATATTTTAACATTGTACCTCTGACAGATTCTTATTTCTTCCATTGGGTGTTCCCAAAGAAAAAAACGCTTTCTCTATCTTATTTGCAGTTTCTTAAATTTGACATTTTTCTTGTATAATGATGGATTTTAGTCAACTCCCTCCCATGTCCTCCTACTTAAATACCTTCAGATTCCAGTTTTCTCAGCCAGCTAAATTCAGTAAACCAAATACAACACTTAGCTGAGTTTCAGCATCTCATAGTAAAATTGCCCTCAATTAGGTCCTTTCTGGAAGTATATGTTTTTGATAGCTTATATTGTAAGTGGAGAAACTACTGGCTGGGTTTCAGTTGAACAACTTAAACCTTCTACTGACTTGCTGTAAAAAATAATTTCCTTTGCTGCATACACCATGCGAAAAAGACTCTGCCTAAGTAAAGACTGCATCATTTCCTTTTTTGCTTTGCCTACCAGATGTAGTCGCATGTTTTCTCTGCTGAATTTGAGCTCCTATATCTGCCATCACAAGAAAAGTATCTATCTGCTAACTTTTTGGAGCACTTCCAATAGCAAAATATATGTATCATCACAAGCTCCGCAATTACATGTGCTCTCCATGGGGCTTTTTTTGCCAAAACAGCAGCTTTATGCTGAAAACTAAAAATGCTACAGATGGTCATTTCAGAGGTCTACGCATTCAAGTAAGAGCTACGGGACCATTTCACTTTAGCAAGGGCAGGCGAATCCTATTGCAAGGGGGCACAAAGAAAGTTTGCAAAGTATCAGCCTGATTACTGCATATTGTTTACCTGTGGTCAAGATGGCTGAAGTCCTGCAAATTCAACTCTCTGGTATCTTGTGTCAGATAAATTGTATCGACATCCTGTTAAAAAATACATAACCAAATACAACTTATAGAACCATTTTTTTTCCCCCCAAGTACTACAATTTACCTGCTCATTCATCATTTGTACAGTTAGCTGAAACAAGCTCCAGCACAAGGCACGTACTTACCCACTGTACTTCTTCTCTATAGGGAAAGCCAAGCCAATCACAAACACAGGCATACATCTGTGAAAAGCCTCCTAAAAACAACCCAAGAGAGTATTTCACATAGCAGTAAAGCAAACAAAGAAACATCTAAAAGGATACTTTAATACTTAAAGCTATACCCAGTCTTCCAAAACTTACTCTCTTTTTCTCTCAGAAGGGTGTCCATTGTGCTGCTGAAAGAAACTGAGACTATCCTATCTTTGCCCGGCAGGTTGCAAGCTTTTAATAGTGTCTTCACCTACCAATCAGAAGTCTGCTCCATAGTAATTACACCTTAAAACTAATTACACCTTTACAACGTTCTGCCAGAAATAGAATTAAACTTCTGGACACTGCAGTTCCAGTCTTTTTATATTTGAGCCTTTCAATTCATTCTCACCACAAGGTCCAAGTTCTGCCACTGTCTGACTGTCCCACAGGGCCTGAAGATTAGCCAGTCTTTCTAAAGGCTCCATAGTTACTTTTTTCAGGATCCTCCTAGATGTAAAAAGGGGAAAAAAGAAATCATTCATTATTTTGAAAGTATTTTTAAACTCATAGATGAGCTTTATTTCAAGTACAATTTTAAATAAGTGTATAGGAAGAATTACAACATTCAATACAAGTCACTTCTCTGCCTAAAAGTCACACACATAGTGATGCAGCCCAGCAGAAGTAACATTTATTTGTCTCTTTTTTCTGTCTAATGATTAACTGTGTAACTGTTGGAGCAACTGAGCCCTTTTCCATGACAGAATCACTCAAGCTAAGGAGACTTATGGCCTTCATCCAACACAACAATGCTCAAAATACAGGAGAGACATGGTATTATTGGTTACCCTGAAACCACTGCTGTTTATACAGTGCTTTTATGCAGTACAAGCACTATGGTGCAAAGAGCCACGGAGCAGGTTGAGTAGCTACATGTGATGTCTAGGCTGCACTCTAGACATCCAGCTCCAACCTTTGTAACTTGATAGCGTTCTTCCTTCCTTAGACAGAAACACAATCTCTTCCTGCCATTTAAGAAATGAAATTATCTGTCTTTCTGAATTACAGAATTTCCTCAAACTGTAGAATTCCATAAAGCAGAGGGCAAAGAATCAATAAAGAATATTAAAGGGAGAAATCTCTTTCCCCGTTCTTGCCTGTTCTGATCTTACATCATCTGCACAACTCCAGTGTCTTCATTTTGGAAAGCTGTGCCGTCTGAGAGGACAGCAAGAAACTGGATTTCTTTTCTGAGAAGCAAGCACTTCACACTGCTACCCAAAATGTTCCAGCAATGTTCTCAAGAAAACCCAGAGAAAAACATGCATGACATTCAAGGCCTTCACAGACACCCAAACACATACAAGCCTTGCAGCCCTCTTCACTCTACTCTTTTTGCCTGCATTTCTCACATCATTACTGAGGTTTTATGGCAAACCTGCCCACAAATATTCATTTGTATGCATGCTTTTTGATGGAAAAGCTTGATCTGCATTCAGGCAGTTAATTATAGTGCCACAGAGAAAAACTAGAAGAAAAAAAAAAATAAAGAAAGAAACAAACAAACAAAACCCCTGCCAACCAGAGCTTATGAACTTGATTTCCTACTCCACCTACAGGAAAGGTGAATAATAAAGATATGCACCCAAAACAAAACATGTACATTTAGCCTGACCATCCATATCTAATGTCTATTACAAGCTCACTTATAAAAATAAACATGTCTAGGAAAACTCTTTTTGCACAGACCATTTTCTCTAATAGTTCTGAAAACTAGGAGCTGAAGTGAGTACCGTAGAGCTGCATGACCTAGCAGAGAGTGAGGAAGAGGAGGCAAGGACAGGGAGAAGAAAGAAAATTAAAAAAAAAAAAAAATAAAGCATCCTGAGAATTGCTGCAAGATTGAAAATTAAGAGGCACAGATATGAGAGAAAACCAAAGCCAACAATAACACAGAAAGAAGCAGACTAAAAAAGCTAGAAATTGAGACATATGATCCAAGGAGCCCCAGTTAAGTCATAGAAAGATGTGACAAGACTGCCCAGGGCTCAGTTTTGAAAAACAAGTCTCCCAAGCATGTGCATCATTTCACAAACACTTAATTCAGAAGTTTTGCATCCTTTCCAAATTCAGGTTTTACTTCTGAGGATAAAACAAAACAAAGCACTCCACTGAATATCACAGTTATTTATAGGGAAAGGAGTAAATTACAATAAAAAGCCAGAACCTAAGATATACCTGAGATTGGAGAGGTAAGGTAAAAATGAAAAATTAAGAGTCCAATTATGTGTATCATCCCTTCAAAATGAAGGCTGTTTTGACTTTGCAGAGCATGCATAGCCTACCCATGCTCTGCACTGCATTCTGGTTCTGTCATATACCTGCATAAAAGTTTAGTGCTTGCCTCGAGGTGTTCCTCATATCCTCAGTGCATTTCTGAGGTCAGGGTGAGGAGAACATTAGACAAAAAGTGGTGGTTTGTCACCCTTTCCACACTATCTCTTACCACTAGAGGTGCCCTAAAAGACACTTACACTGGTGAGAGTCCAGGGAATATCTTCCTGAGGCAGGTCCCAATGTGCGCCAGCACCTCATTCACATCCTCCGAGGACGCCATCTTCATGGAGATGCTGCATTTCTCAGTTTCCATAATCAACTGTAAATAAGAGGGCATAAGTGCAGGCACTGCGTATCACGTAATTCATATCCATTTAAAAAAGAGAGCATTTTGAATGACAGTTGAATGCTCTGCATGCTGGTAGGCATCTGTTATTCTTTAAAACATGACATTATAACGCTCCAGGTAAAGTTTCTGAAAGTTGTTCTTGAATATACAAGACGCCTGTACTCAAACTTTGCTTTTCCTAACAGTGCCCTGCTTCCCACAGGAATAAGAGTTTCAAAGGATCTTGACCTCAGCTGACACTTTGAAAACCAAGAACTTTTCACAGCATTGTCCTCTTTTGAAACATGTCCCAGAACACCAGGAGATGTGAGCACAGCCTGACAGGAAACTATTGAACAAGCAGGCACTGCTTCCTCCAGCAAAAAGTAAAAGTCTTTAATGGCCGTGATTCCCTTGAAAATCTCCAATGCTTTGATCTATGCTGCTTAAGAAAATGTTACAGTAATATATTGTCTCGGTTCAGATGAAGCAGTAACTCAGGTAACAAAACTGTCCCCGCTGTCTGGGGGATACGTGCTTCAACTAGGGGGGGGAAATAAAGCCTTTTGCAACCCATCTCTGTTATATTTTGAGTATTCAGAACCAAATCAGATTAATGTATGACTGACACATCACATGCAGCAATGTAATGTTTCTGTCTTCTCTAAGGTGAATATTTCACACGACCCAATTCATAAACTCTTTTAGATGAGGAGCTGTGCATACACAGCAAGAAGTTTGCTCCTAACACTGGGAATAAATAAGAAGTGTAGATAGAGAGTACAAGAGGGGACACTACATAGTATGCTACAGAAGACTGGTTTTTATTGAAACTGGTTCCCAGTTCACGTCTAGGGTCATCATCAGGATAACACTTGAAGAGGCCGTATTATCCCAAAAGCACACCAAGAATCTTCACAGCTTTTCTTGCCAATTCAACTCCTTTCTGAACCTGTTGCTGTCACTCCCTGAAGATTGAGTGGGCAAGTTGCTACTGTTTTTCATCATCACCAATATTAACACAACGTTTCCCTACATTACACAGTCCATTTGTCCACTTATCTTACAGTGGGAATTTCTTCATGGCTTTCTGCAAGATGCCTTGCACAAGACTACGTCCTTCGGGTGTTACAGATAAAACACATTTGCAGAAAAACTGCAACAGTATCATCTGCCCCACAAACAATAATCTAGGATTCTGTTTGACTTCAGCTGTAAGTCTTACACATTTAAAACACAATTCAATGTAAACGTGGAAAACTTTAAAAAATATTTTAGGAAAATGGTATGTTAAGAGAGGCTACTGAAAATCCCTTGTAAATCCTGCTACATGATGGTCTATGTCTCCAGGAATAATTAGCATTAGCTACCGTGACATTTTAGTACCTTAAATAAAGGCACAAAAACATACATAGAATTTACTAAATGTCTTCCCATTAAAATAGTAAACACCTGGATCTCCCCCCTCCCTTAAGGAAAGCTTCAAAAATCAGGTTAAAAAGATGACATGTTAAACACAATGCGAGCTTTTCAGAGTCAAATGAAGTGTCAGACACTCCTATTTTTAAAAAGCTCTTTAAAAGCCAGACACATATGAAACACATGAAGACTTTGATACAATTGGACTGTCAAATCTTGTCAACACGTTCATCTTATGAATGAAAAAATGTATTAACGGCATTCTTCTTTTCAGCACCTTCTTGTCGACATTCACTTTTTTGGGCACATAACTTACTGTACACAATACAAAGTATATTTGACAGCAAGGGCACCAAGAATAGTTGGAAGCAAACCATTTCTGCCTGCAATATAAGGAGCGGCTCTAGGCTTCACCATAAAAGCTATTCAGGTTTGCGTGATGATGATTATATACCAATCACCATTGTTTTATCATATCTGAGAAAAATGTTCACTTACAAGACAAATGAAAGTTTGCACCACATTGAACTAGGAAAAAAAAAATTATTTCTTATCGTCATCCCACCTGCAAAACATATTCCTAAAACTGACTCCTTAGATTCTTATCATTATTGTTAAGATTTTAAAGCATCATGAATGTAAGAATGCAAGTGTACAGCGTGCTCACCAGATGGGGACACCCGCACGTTAAAGCATTACCTCCTTGACTGGAACGGATATAGCAATGAATAAATAAATGTCTTATTTAGAATACACTCACCTGACCTGGTTTACTGGAAGTTACTCCTTGGATTTCCAAGTAGCTGAAAGTTAGTTCTAGCTGTAGTTAAAAAAGAAAATGCCACGTTACTGCAAACACTTTTTAAAGAGCACTTACACTTTTCAATGAGGTTAAGAAAACCCCAAGCAAGGCAGCTGTTTTTTTACATCAGTTTCTGTAATTGACACTAAGTATTTGTTAGTATCTTACCTGATCACATTTTATATTAAAAGAACACTTCAATTTGATTGTTACCAGTTCAAATGGCTATTACAGTTTATAGGAATATCACTCAGGACCTTCTGCTGCAAGCTATAATTACATAAGCTTATAATAAAATTTATTACAAAAATATTTACTATAAAAAAGCATAATTTATACAATATCCTACTGATGTGTACTCTTGTGACTGAATATTCATCAATTACAATACTTACAGTATCATGTATTACTCTTTCGTTAGTTACACTGATCATAGACGTGAAACATTTTACTGCACAGAAGCTGAATGTACATGTACATACATTTTTTTATATATACATATATAAATAAAAATACCATACATAGCTAGATATATAAATGCTCAAGACTGCTTTAGCATGTCTAAAAGTTTGAGAGGAAATAATACATTAGCTTTGCCTGAGTGGGTTATCTGGATCGCAGTAGGATAGGTAGAGGAGAAGAGTGAACATACTGAATCCAAATCAAAGTTTAGAAGGTGGCAGGAAAGCCCTCTTCTCCAAGAGCAAATCTAGGGCTACAGGGAGCGTGCTAAGATGAGAATTCACAACTACATTATGTAGACAGTAGACAAACATCATGGCAGCTGAGATATGCAGAAAGAAACAAATCTATTGAACTGAATCTAACTACAAGGTAGGACATTACCATGGTCATTTCCTTTTATTTATCATTAAAACCATTGCAACTGAGCAGTCTGTTTGAATTGCAGAGAGTTCCCCGTACTTTATCTTATCCTAGGTCCACAGCATAACTCCCAGGCTAACTGGCAAACACTATCTAATTTTATTTCTGTATTTGTGGCAATCTTTTTAAAAGATGATCCTGAACGACCCCAGATGCTCAGAACCCAGATGCAGCTCTCAAGGCTTCCTCTCCACAAAGGATGTAACAGCACAGAAGTTGGAAATGTACCAGTGCCCAACCATAAGAACTAGCTAAAAGTTTTCCAGAAAGCGGCAAGATAGTAGAGAGAGCTCCTAAACAGCAAGGTTGCACTGGCAAATCTATAAGTAGTCATGAAAAGTGTTATCAGAAGAAGCTGCCCCAAAAAAATTCCAGTAAGAATAGTTATTATTTAGAATGCACTGAAACGTAGGGGGGTTTAACGAAACAGAAGACCTTTTTTAAGCACTTAGCTACATTATCCATTCACAGCTGCAGAGATTGAAGATGTTATTGCCGTCTGTTTGTTCTTCACTGCCTATTATGTAAATCCTGTTCCTTTCACTTGCCGTCATGATTTGACGCACCCCTCAGCCATTTCTGTGCAAAGTCCACCTTCCACCAAAGACCTAAACTTTAAAGTTTTTTAGGAGTCTTCATGTGCTTTGTTCCCCTTTTCCTCCTGCAGGGGTGGCAGCATCCTACAGCAGACGAGGAGTTTCAGACCAAGGGATGCTGTCACAGTCGTTTAGGAAGCGAGCGTGCACAGGGAACCGAGGCAGGAGAGGCGGAACCAGCACCAGCATCTTCCCAGGGCTCACACCAGCATCTTGCATTTTTCCAAGTGCATTTTTCACTTCTCTTCGCGCCTCTTAAGTGCCTTATTTCTAAGCTAAGATTGGAAATCTTTTGTGATGACAGGACACGGCCTTGTGCAGTTCATTCAGGCCAGAAAGAAGGGAAAAAAAAAAAAAAAATTAAAAAAAAAATCTCCAGCAGCTCCTGTCGTTGGCTACTGGAGCAAGCCAGAAGACACGTATAGAAATGAAAGGATCTTCTTCTCCAGTGCTAGTCAAATTAAACAAACATGAGAGACTAACATTTGTTTACCCAAATCACAATGAAATTTTAGGGAAAAGTTTCTATGATTGAAATCCTTCCCATTTTGAAAATTAATTTACCTACCAGATTGACGGTTTTGCTTTTGCTAACGTACTTTGTATATGCAAACATACACAAATGTACACAGAATCAAAAATACTTTTCTACTGTTGAGAACAGTTTACACAGATCCAGACTCAAGAGTTCGTTCTGCAAAAATCCTCCTGACTAGAATTAACAAATACCAGGAAATGGTATCTATAGTTTATCTATGGTTCATTTTTCTACCTAAAATCATGGATTTAGGGTCCTTGCTTTGTAGCAACAATAGAGAACACATTCTAAACATCATCTGCTTGAAACTATTAAATAATTTTTACAAGGTTTTAAGAAGCATAATCTCATTTATTACCTAAAATTATATTTTTAAATAAATTATCCTAAAAGGCTATAAGGGACCCTGCAGCTACCAAGCCAGTTAATTTCACAGTTTCAAATTTTTTAAATTAAAACTTACTAAAGCTAACACTAGAAATACATTCAGAAATTCAAATTACAATCCCACAAGTGTTTCACACCCTTATCTGTGGACTTGATGACGCATCCAACATTTACTCATGTAGAACTGTCTGTAATGCTAAACTAGAAGTACAGCTATTTCTTTGTACATTGAGCCCGAGACATCAAGAGCTTTTTGATGAATTACAATGGCTTTGCTATGATTTAACAAGATCACCATCACCACCTGACCATCGTACTGATATGGCACTGATGTCTGAGCTGTTCACCAACTGGCTCTATGCTTCCATGCAACCAGTCACCAAACCCGGTCTTAAAAACAGGCTGCAAGCTGCAGCGATCCAAAAGACAACTAACCAAAGATATCTGCGACGATCAACAGAAGAAAATACATTTCAGCAAAAATTCAAACTAGTCACCCTACCCGTCAGACAGCATCTTAAATTAAAGATGAGTGATGGTCACATTTATCAATAAACATAACTGAAAACTTGATATCGATCATTCCATTTATTGCTCCTGTTTCTTCTATAAACCATATATATACACACACACATATATACATGCACACCCACACACATGCATATATATGTATAAAACATACATACATATGCCAAATTTCCATTCACTGATTCCAAGCTGGACAAAAGATGTTCTTCCACATCAGCCATTTTCATTCATGTGGAAATTATCTTTCTCTGCTACAACAATCACTACGAATTGTCACAGGAATGGAAAAAATAATTCACTGGCACTGGCAAGGCAGGTTGGCAAGATGCTTTTCAAAATGAACCATGAAAGTCATCAGAAAACAACAGAATTTAATAAAACTCAACAAAATTTCTGTCTCCAAATCAAATATATTCTCATTTGACGCTTCAATCATTAAAGGGAATAATGCCACCAGATTATTTGGACATAAACTGTCCCACTTCAAAGATCATCAGGCTCATCTCACAGTTCTTCAATTTGGTGTTTCCAACATAATTCTTCACCCATCTGCATTTCTAGAAATTAGAATTCCTCTGAAATAGTATAAATAAATTGACAAATCAATTTAAGACAGACACTAACAGAAGCATCATTCTAACTTAACACCATGCAACATACCATTCTTCAATTATTATTTTATTATAAACTGACGCATATAACACGTATAACTAAAATAAGTTTATGCTAAGTTTATGCAACTCGGTTTATGCAACTTACATTTATTTGTATCTAAAAAACGTGAATATTTATAGAAACATAGTGGCTTTACCTTGGTGGGAATTCGAGATGTTAAAAGAAATGCCCGACATGATGCCAACACCTATTGGAGAAAAAAAGAAAAAAAAGAATAGAATTTGTAAGAAATATTAAATTTATCAGGAATATCACTAAAGATTCTTTTCTAGGAAAATCCTGAATGCAGAGGGGAAAAAAGCCTCTAGCAAAGTGAGTGTCTATTCCCTGTGTTGTTATACACTGAAGAAACCAAAACTGGGCTCAGATCCAGTAGAGCATAGTGAAGAGACTACTACAATCTGAGCAGCTACAAGTTAGTAAGTACAGCATGGAACTGAATAAATTTATTTAGTCACTCTCTCAAGAACATCTAATAGAAATCGTCGTGACATTTTTAAAAGAAGCAAGGATAAGAAGTCCTACCAAGATCATAGGATGTACTTAAATATAACAAAAATATGCAAGATAAACATGATAGTATTAGTAATATAAGAGAATAAAAGCAAACATTTCCTTTTGGACAC
Organism: Tetrax tetrax; assembly: GCA_009806455.1. Classification (NCBI taxonomy): domain Eukaryota; kingdom Metazoa; phylum Chordata; class Aves; order Otidiformes; family Otididae; genus Tetrax; species Tetrax tetrax. Next base: position 45,731 of record WHYT01016727.1, read on the forward strand.
ACTTGGTGCATTTCTAGAGTAACAATGCTAAGATTTCTCGTTGACACCACTTGCATTTCTTCTCCAGCAAGGACAACGGAAAAACACAATTAGATTGCTAAGATAAGTGACTCTGGGGAGAAAACAAAATGAAACAAATATTTTGGAAGTTACTGCCAATCAAAATATAATGATATATAAAAGTACCACTCCAGTCTCCAGTAGCACATCCCACTCACAGCTTTTACGCTTTGCGAAAGGCATGACTCATTTTGCAAAACTACAGTATTGCTTTCCGATTTACCTGCCTAGAGAATTAGCTACTGTTGGCTACATCATCTTCCAGACCAAAAAAAAAAAAAACAAACAAACACAAACCCTGAAACTTACTTAACTGGAACATCTAGATCAAAATCCCACAGCACATGTAGAGCTTTTCACACAGCTGGGACCTCCAGAACCCAGTTCTCGGTAAGTGTCCATCTCCAGGTGAGCAGGTTGACACAAAACGTGCTTCTCACTCAGACAGGGAGAACCAGCCTGAGAAGGCAGCCCAGCACCCAGCTCCAAACACTGTTCGAATGCTTTGGAGATTAGATTTCAGCTTTGGTATCTCAGCTGAGCCACATCTTGCCAAAATCTAAGAGCACGAATGCTGTACTGGCGTTGGGTATTAGCAGACTGTTGCAGGGTTGATGTGATTAGACCTAGTGCTCTGGCTATCACTGACATAGAGCCAAGGTTCGCCCCTTCGCTGAAGGCCAGTTACGCTGGCTGGCACACCACTGCAGTGCTGGGTTTGCGCATTCAGGTCCTGTCAGACAGACCCGCCTCATCCCCTTGCACTCACACGCGTGGGAGAAATAGTCTCTCCTGCTCTCCTCCCAGCTGCACCTATCACAAGCATGGCTTCCGCAATCCAGCAGGCAAAGAAAGGGGAAGGGTCAGCTTGTGGAGTTTTACCATTACACAACCACTGTTTCCCCAGCCCAACAGCTGCTCTCTCTCATAAAACCTGGATTCCTTCCCCTCCCTCATCCACCTCCTCAGGACAGCCACCCACAGTACATGGGCATCACTCTCCTGTGAACCTCTGGGGAGCCTCACCCCCTCAGTTACACCCCTGTATGCTCATAAGAAAAGCTTAATTATCAGTAGGAGTGCCCTTCTTACCCATTATCCCACCCACAAGCAAGCTGCCCAGCTCTGAAGAGGGGTAGGTGATAAGGCACCCTTCCCTGCACCAGCACCACCAGTAAAATGCCTCCAGAGCAGTAGGTAGATCAGCTGCAACAGCTTCTCCTGATCTACTTCTGGTCATCATATCTCAGGTGCAGAAGTGAGGCAGTCAGGGGAATGGACAGCTTCTCAAGAACTGCTTTCCATATTTACCTTCTAGGTACTGGCCTACAACATTAAAGAGACCAGGGTCTACGTATTTGCCACTGCAGGTGGCTGGTTACAGGAAAATCCTGCCACAGTCCTGGTACAAAACATTCACCTGCATACATGGGTTCAAGCTACTTTAGGAGCACAGACAGGGTCCCTTTAACACCACAGTACACATGAGCACTTCAAATAACAAAGCTAAATGCAAACCAGGTAACCAGAAGGCTGTAACACAATTATGTTGGAAAAGGATGTTCCAACGGAGCACATGTCAGTGTATCTTCGCGTTGCAGACATACCAAGGATCTTCCTAAAACTGACCACGCTGAAGTACTTACTCACCTTAAGAAGATGCATTTACATACAAAGGAGAGGATTGCTGTAAAACAATTCTTCTCACTCAGCCAGTAAAGAAATTACTCTTGAGCAATAAGATGGTACAAAAAAGCTTGAGCCCTCTAATTCAGTAACACTGAGGTTTCTATAGTTTTCATAGTTGAGGGTGTCACAAACAAGTAAGTGTGTGATTTTTAAATAAAGTCAATTAAAAACAAGGTAAACTAGTACTGCAAAATTAATGCCCCATCTTGACAACAGCAGGACTAGATTTTTTTTTTTTTTTTTTTTTTTTTTTTAAAAAAAGCAGAA
>WHYT01016727.1:49247-59810 GCA_009806455.1 Tetrax tetrax
AAAAAAAAAAAAAAAAAAAAAAAAAAAAAAAAAAAAAAAAAAAAAAAAAAAAAAATTGACAGACTAGCCAAATGTTTCTCTTGCTGAAAACTGATTGACATAGATATTTAAAAAAAGCTTAGTACTTTCTTGACCAACTACTGCAATTTTACCTCTTAAAATACACTCTGTGAGCCTTTCCTTCCACCATAGTTTCCTCTCCTCATAGTATTTGCCATTTTGTCAGCCTCAAACTGCTTCAGTCTCTTCTGTTACCATTTCCATGAGGACAGAAGCATAGTGATAGGTTTTCTAATTTAGATATCCATCATTCTGAGAATTCTTTGAAGTCCAGAAGACAATAATTTTTTTTATATACCTTTTAGTTATACCATCCCTATTTTTATCATTATTCATCACCATTATTATTCCAAATATCATCATTATTTATAAGTTTCCGTACTTATCAGTAGCCTTACAATTTATATCATAAGTTTCCTATTACTACTACTGATTCAGTATATAATGTACACATACTAGCGTGAGGTAAAGCAGCAGCACAGTTTTTGTTTTGTTAAAATACGGATAAATCAATACATGTTAGAGCATCCATTCTGACTCGGTCCCTCTAGGATCGACCATTCATTTCCTGGGTTGCCTGCCTGATGTTGTAAATATTCCAACCTGAAGTGACCGGAGTTCGATTAGATAAAAGGCCCCTTTCAGCACCACGTGAGAGATATTAGAGCTGGTTTTGAGTGAGGTAGTCTCTGTTAAAAGCACTGAGCCTCCCTACACAAAGAGGCTAGCTGACATCCTGGAGGCCTTTTTGGAGGGCTAATTAGCTCAGGCACAACGAGAACACATACTCTACTTCCGATATAGTGCTATCGCCCGGCATACAGTAGGTTTCTCTGCAGAGCGCTGACACCAGCAAAGTGGCTCGGTTCAGCCCCAACCTACGGGCTCCAGCAGCACCTTCACTCACAGCCCTCTCAGTTGTCCAAGCCCAAATTTGACTCTGATCACTTGGTCTCAGCTACTTCAATAGTGTCACCTATGATGAAACCATTGGCAAACCTTATTCACTCTTGTTCCAAATATCTATTTATTTATCCACCAGCACCAAAGGATTCTTTCGTAGCTGGGGAAGATCCTTTGGGGAAGGGTTAGTGCAATTCAGTTCTTGGCATTCACGCACAAAAACCAGAATTTCTCCCTCCCTCAGCTGACCTTTGCCAAGTTGAGCACGTTCCCAGGCTTGCCTAAGTTGTCAGCGCCTGCACGGCCAGCCAAAGACCTACGCAAAACACACCCTAGAGCAGACCCCCAGCAGCAAGCGAAGCTGTTATTTGCATCAGTACGATCCTCTCCTGCCCAAGACAGGGGCAAGCTCTGCAGTGCAGTGCAAATGACTTCAGCCATTCCCATGAAGGACTGCTCTGCTGCACGTTTCTCTATGATTATTCCTGATGTCAACCACAGCTTCCCCTTGGAGGCACGGACAGAGAGCATGCCTGCCCACCCTCTGCCATGCTGTGCAGAGCACAGGTTTTCACTGGTCCTTAACTACCATTGCATCCTATTAAAAACTCAAGCCTGATCTGTATGGCTCACCATCTTCCATGTTTTCTGGACAGCAAAGGATGCTATGGAGAACAGCTTTTAGTTGAAATGCGGGGTCTGATATCAGAATTGCTGGAAATAAATCTGCTGTGTTTCAAAAAAAAAAAAAATCACCTTTCAAATTAATTTACCGAACATGACAGGGAACACCACAAGATGGCACAGTGGAGTGCTTCATTCAAACTTCCCTTGCAGTCTAAGTTAGAGAGGATCATTTTAACAGAAACACTTATTTAGCTACTGGAGAGCTGTTCCAATACGCAGAGCAGTTTCTACTTCAGAGACAACAATGAACAAGCCCTCCCTGGAAGACAGTCCAGAAAAAGTATCATCATTTTTAAACTGACAAAAACAGAGGCATGGCCACTCCAAGAGATTTGCCTAAAACAAAAGGGCAAAATGAAGTTGCATAGGTTGAAAGAAAGGCTTGGAGTAAACGGCTCCCAATTCCGGAGTAACAGAGGAAACAACATAGCTTGGAGGTTTATCACCAAACTAAAACAAAATCTCCTGCCTAAACCTAATTAGTTCATTAGCTCCTCCAACAGCTGTAACAACACTACTGTCACCTTTGGGCAGTGTCCTAGCCCTGTAAACTGTTTGTAAAGGGCACATGAAGTAAACTGTGCTTCTTTAACACCTGGAGCACAAATAAATAGAAACACTTGCTATAATCCTGTCTGCAATGTGCAAACAAGCCAGCTATTCCAGTAAAGGTGGGATTTCAGAAGATGTTGAGACATGAGTTCACCTTCGGCTGCTGATGGCAGCAACATGAGCCATGGGCATCCCAACTACCAGCCCCTGCCACTTGCTGTAGCTTCTGATGTGGTCACCAGTGGTGCAGACTGGGACTCTGATGATTCACAGAGTACTCACACCCAACAATTTTGTATCGTGGCCTATCACTTCCATGAACCTCAGAGCTGCTTGTGGAAGGGGGACCATCTATTGCATATGCAAACAGGGCTCCCTTGTTCTTCCACCCACTTGGTCATGGAACATGGCACTGGTAGAGATGCCCAACACAGAGCGCTTAAGCCAAGGCACCCCCCTGAAGACTGTAAAACTTCCTCATCATTCCTCTCACCACTGCACAATTCCCAACAACAAAAAACTGTAGTGCTGTAAAGCACTAACACCAGAAGACCTAGCTATTGTGTTATTTAAACCTGCCCTGAGCCATAAAAATTAGGAAACGGAGAGCTGCAGCATTTCACCAATACAAAGTCCTCTCCATGCCACTGGACTCAGCCCGGGCTGACCCCGGCTGGGGTAGAGGAGGGGAGCGGGAGGGGTGCCGGCTGAACCACATACATTCATTTGTAACTCACCAATGAGCCATATAACCCCAGAGTGGTTTTTCCTTCTCTGTACCTATGTTACACATAAATAAGTCACTAGCACATTAGTGTTAATACACCTTTATTTCAGATTTTTTTTCCACTTTCCCTCTCCTCTGTATACAGCCATTACACAGATTCACTGCCCCAATTTAGACTATGAAGCATCACAGCAGGATACCTTTCACATATACCAGCCTTTTACAATGCTCTAGCCCCAGGTACTTGTTTAAATAATATGTTGAAAACATTCAGCTGACTTGTAATTCAAAGGCCCTGGGCTCCAGCATCTTCCATGCAATAATTTTTTTACACTCTCACCCTACTTCTCTCCATCATAAAAAGAGTGCGCAGGCACGCTCTAGAAAAATTCTTGCACTACCTGTCCCTGGTGTTAATAGTACGAAACATCCGTACACCTTCCCTCTTCCGAAGCTTCTTCCTGAGTTTATAGACAGCACGTAAGACTGGAAGTCTTTTGATGCTGTTTCTGTGCAGAAGCAGCTGGAAATAGATTTTGCTATTGTAGTGTTTTTATTCTTATCAATTTCATCACTTAGAAATGACAGATTAAACATCTCACAGTGTTCCTTAGTGATGGGATTGCTCTCTTTGTAAGTATGTCCACATGCAACCATAACGCAAAATTTTGAAGACCAGGAAACAAAACAAAAACTTCAGGGACCAAGGAAACGCAATTTTATCCATAATGCAAGTGTTTTGTAAGAAACTCTTCTACAACCATTTGTATTTGCTTTTAGTTATAAACAATTAAATGAAGATTCAATTACTAAAGTGCAATGCACTTAGCTCCACTTAATACAAAAAATAAAATAAATAAGCACAGTAAAACAATTTTCTGCAATACCCACTGCTATAAACCACAGTCTTGGTAACACTGACCTTTGACAGCCCTGAGAGCTAAGAGCCAGAGAAAGATGTCAGCTTAATAAATCTGTAGAATTAAATCCTTTTTTGTCCTCTCCATGGCATATACAAATTGAAATACAAAACCAAATCAATGGGAGGAGAGTTATGAAAATTTCTAAACCAAGGCAGCTCTTTCCCAAACAAACCACTTACTCAAGATCTGCTCCGCTACGTCACTTCAGGAGCCACACTGTAGTCCTCAGGTGCACTTATATTTCCATTTCCTCCTTTTGCTTCCTCACAGAACCCTTTTTCTATCTCTATCATCTGTAAAATACAAAGTACATGCTGGAACTAATATGACTGTGACAGTCACTCCATCCTTAATCTCCTGAGGTATGCTGCAAGTTTCATCTTTTTATATTTTGATATCTTAAGACAATCAATCTTTCAAGAGAGGAATGGTGCTTAAGTGCTGGAACCAGACACTTGGTCGTTTGGAATCCTTAAAAGCCACCACTACACTCCCAACTCCTTAACTTGGATTTTCTGTTCTACTGTTTTATGTTTTATACGATGATCTCTTTTACAACTATTTTATTTCTAGAGTACCACATTTCCCCTCTGCTAAAGAAATGTTTTATTTCAGAGTTTTAAAATACCTTCCAGAAACAGGAAGAAGAGAACAAACTCCTACACAAGAAGGTCGGGTGGGAAGGGACCTCCCTTTCGCTGCCCATTGCCAATCCCACATGCAACTCATTTCCCACAGCTCCCATACTTCACTGTTTAAGCAGCAAGAGCTGAAGATGCCTGAGGCATCCTCTGTTGGCTTAACCAGTGCTGACCACCCACCCACCAGCTTAGTAGCCAGCATCTCCTGGGGAAAAGCACACAAAATCTTCTCCGTCAGGCGCTTTACTCATACAGCCAGGGCAGCCACTTAACTGAGGTGTGAACAACGTCCCCACTCCCCCATCATGCAGGTGCATGAAGCTGGATGGATTTATTTCTTACAAAATTCTGCACCAGATGATAAATCCCAGCTCGCTCTCCCGCTCCCTGCTCCCACGCTGTCTCCAGCACAGGGAGAGCTGCAGGCAGGAAACCCACAGGCGAGGCTAGCTTTGGGCAGTGACACAGCTGATTGCATTTGGCTTCCCCTGAGATGGAAATTCAGGAATTGCCACATTCCAGGAAAGCAATTTTGCCTCCAACATCCTGCAAATAAATGCTTGCAGTTTCACCTCGCTCCCAACACACATACTGACTTGTCTGCCTGAGTAGTACGTGTCGCATGCGCTGGGCAAAAACCATTAAGTAACTGGCGACAGAAGGTTATTATTCTTTGTTCTGATTTTTAAAAGTCATACAACGTCAATTCTCTAATGCTGTTTGTTATTAAAATGAATATGCTCCTCTCTAATATAAAAGCTATTTTAATACTTTCTGGTTTTGTGAGGATTCTTATTTAAGCGTATCACATTAGTATTGCCTGAGTTTTACTCATACAGCTTCTTATAGCGTATATTAACCCGAAAAAAATGCATGTAATTACAAAATATCCCCATTTATCTGCTAAGAATATCAATTTCTAACAGCCAAATGGAAACTAAACTTCCAAAAAATAGCCAAAATCATGCTAAAAAAACAGAAATTACAATCCGCTGAATGCAAAAGCAACAAATAATTCCGCTCTTCAAACTTAGAAGTCAAGTACAACTGTTAACGGTTGCTACCCAACACTCAGTAAAGAGTCAGCTCCTAGCTATGCAGAAGACTCCAACAGTTTGCAAACCACCTTTGCCTCAGAAAAGAAAAAAAAAAAAATTAAAAAATCAGCCTGCTTTCCCAAAAAACTTTAGTGTGATTCTGATGAAAAGGTGTGCTAAATCAAACTGTTTCTCAGAATAACTTGGTGGGTGAATTTTGGTTTTGTAAGCACTGAGCCACACGTTTGATGCTGCTTAATCATTGTTTGTTTCAAAACCAGTGCACAAGATTCTCAGAAAAGAAGAGAGCTTTTAAAAGTTTATTTCGTTACTGTGAATGTGAACAATTGACTCAGCTTGCCAGTGCAAGCTACAGAAGTGTTAAGCTAACTAGACCCTTCTGAGCTTTATCATTTTATCTAGAAAAATGATTTTATCTAGAATAATGAGCTCTTCAATCTGCAGATTCTTTCAGTTTTAGCTACGGAGGTACAGTCTGTCAAAAAGGAACACAAACCTGAGAACAGCCTTTGCTTTTTTCAGATGGCATTTTTGCAGGCAACTCTCTGCCCTGTTCCCCAGCTAGCCAAGCCTTTGGTTCCTCTTAGCCAAGCCTCTACCCCTGTCCCTTCTGGAACTGTTTAAGCTCTTCCACTGATGAAACGAAGCTGCTCTCCAGAGGTTTTTGCTAGGGTATGAAAGGCACAGGGGGCTCGTGGAACAGCATGAGGAGCAGCAGCACTGGCCAGGCTGAGCAGCTGGAGCAGCCCCTGGGAGCTGGTAGCAAAATCCCCCCACCTCTGGAACTGTCAGATCAGCTTCCTGCAACTTCAAGAGGTCACATAAAATCTGGGTAGACAGAACAGATTCAAAAATTGTAATTGAGATATCAATGTTTTGTTTTTAAAGGAATTTCTAACAGAGGAAAAGCTGGTACAGGGCCACGAACAAGAAGGGAAGGCGAGCACCCACCTGGCTCAGCAGCTCAGTGCCAGAGTTTGCACTGTGGTGGGACCAGCTTCCACGGCAGCCAAAGCCCCATGCACCATCAGCACCGAACCACCAGATGGGCCCAGCATAGCCAAAAGCAGCCTCTTATGCAGGCAAATGTGTGATGGCAACATCCCTAGGTCAGCTTAGCGGCAGTATGTCCCAGCTACCAGCGGCAGCAGAGGCATAGGAACACGGTGCTCCAGGTGAGCTAGTTGCCTAATAACTTCTCCATCCCACACGCAGGTCTTTCAGGCTAGACTGAGCACCACATTACTGAAGTTACCTAGGTTTTAATGAAATCTAAGGCTTCCTTGAATAAGACAAGAGAAGCCAGAAGGTATCCTGGCTGCAGCACGGACGCAGTTTATAGCACACCCTTTCTAGGCTTCCATTCTCCCAAGCACCACCATGCTCTTACCATCAACGCAGCTCCATTAGTGATGAAAACTGAGAGAAAAATACATACAGATAAAATTTTAAGAAAGTTGGATGCCTTTAAGCAGAGTCCCCAGGTATATTATCTCTACCCATGCAATAGGCTGAAAACCCACCTGCTCTCCTACCACTAGAGATGTTCTGCTTTTAACAAAGCTGAGAAGCCTTCAGTTGAAATTCAACACACCATAGACAAAATTTTTCATGCTGTATCTTTTCAGCTAACCTTGTCAACTCTGACACAGAGTGTTCACACACACAGTGTGTCTTTCTTATGTCCATAAGCTAAGTAGTTTCTAAAAAAAAAAAAAAAAAAAACCAAACAAACAAAAACCCCAAACAAACAAACAACAAAAAAACCCAACAAAACCAACCCCAAAGGTCTTCAACCTGCTATAGAGAGCCTTAAACACAACTTTAACCCAAACATGTTATCATCACAGCTTCAAAGCCAATGTAAGCGAGACAAAACCCATGCTAAATAATCCTAAACCATCTCAAAGAAATATTGCTGTTACTCCCTTTTTATTTTTAAGTTGTGGTTTCTTTGATTCTTAATGTTGGTGAATGGGGTTTTTTTACTGCAAAACCGAAACCAAATGTTGGTAACTATATTTCACAATAATGTACAAGTGCTTATCCTTCAAAAAACCTACTACAAATGTTCATTTTCTGGAGTGGACTCCACCTAGTTGCTATTGTTGTCCTTCCTTGTCACTTATTAACTTCAGGTGGGATTTTAACACTTAGTTTAGGTAGTGCAAGATCTCACAACTGAAGTCTTAGTTTGGTTAAAGGACAGGCCATCTAAGTTTAATTTGTAACAGCAAGGCTTGCAAGTGCGATTTCAAGTTTATGCCAGTTATAAAGTATGGTATTAATGTACACACACCAGTTTAGCTAAATTTGCTTCCAATGTGACTATCATCCTTAGCCTAATTAAGTTCACAATGATATTGATTAACCATTGCTGGCATTATACATTATCTTATCAACTACTTAAATAAACTCACCTAGACTCAGTCAATTTTGCTAGTCTTCTCACACAAGTCAGAAAGGAAAATATCATTCGATTGTGTTACCTAAATGGCTGATCAATGTATGTAATTAGGACTTTCCAACCCACTTATTGTTTATCATCTCTGTTCATTGCTCATCTCTCTTTCATTGCTTAAAGTTCTAAATATGTTTTCCTTTTGTTGAGCTTTGACACTTATATCAACACAGAAGTTCTGTACAAGTAAAGTTAGAATTTAAAAAAAACAAAAAAAACCCAACACTGTAAAAATTTTTAATTACACGGTTAAAGCTCCCAAACACACCATGAATGAATGATCATAGTCTTGTTAGCAGGTTTGCAGAAAATTGCACCCAACAGAACATCAGATACATTAAAGATCTGAACTCTGCCCACACACAAACACTCGTATGATTGGGCTATTAGCTTCATTATTCAGATGAGAGCATTAATAATGTCAGTAAAACACAGACATCAAAATTCAACACTGAAATAACCCCCCAGCCTTGTTTTATCTTCCATTTCTTCTACGTCATGGTCCTGTGATGACTCAATTTGTCTACACTACTGTTTTTTTATTTTCTTGCAGGCTGGTTACAGATGTCTCCTCTTTCCTTTTCCTAAATCCCAGCATTTCTCACCCAGCAAGTGCACCAAGAAATGAAGACAAGGAGGAGAAAGCATCCACGTCAATGTGTCTGTGCTGGAATTTTCAAATTCAGTTGCATTTAAGAGCTCCCATCAATTCTGAAAGGGCTGCTATTTCCCTCTTAGTCATAAATTAATGAGGAATTAAGAGATCTTCTGTCCTCAGGTATAGATTTCTTCTAAAGTCAACGGAGACAGAATGTCTCCCCTTCTGTCAAGGGAGAGAGAAACAAGGGGACACTCTATTGACACGTACTCCAGGCTAAGTAAAGAAACTCCAGGAGACATTACTTTGCTCAAGCTAAAAAAGCAAATGCATTTAAAAGAAAAAATAAAAACTGGCTTTTCACCTCAAACAATCACATTATCATTATCATTATCATAAAGTACATTACTAATGAGGCCACTCCCACCCTACAAGCTATTACCACACAGAGACATGGGATTAAGGCCCTAATTAAAAATGCAGCTGACACAAGCAAGTAGGTATAACCCTTTCAACAAAAGATGCCCAGTAGCAGGGTTTTAAATAAATATTAATATATCCTTATGTCCACTCTTTGCATGACAAAGACCACAGTGCTTCATCCAACAATATCAGCACACAGCCTGTAACTTCAGCTCCTCAGTTTGATGCCTCAGAGCAGCTTCAGAAGCTGAGAGTCTGTTATGGTTGCTAATAAAAAGCCTGAAGAATTTTGCTTTAAAGTATGCAAGGGGAGATGGGGGGGCAGTTTCAGTTTTCAAGAGCTTTACATCCACAACCCAGTCGTGGCACAAATCAATTAATTCTATGAAATTTCTGAATCCCAGTAAATCATCTAGGGAAACACAACTTCCTCCTCCTCCTGAAGATTCACAATTTATGATCTGACCCTGGTTTTAACGATCGCGTCACTACATACACAAGCTGAATGAATCACAGCTATCTGGAAACACTGGTACTCAACAATGCTCCCTCCAAAGGGGTCAAAGCCTGGAGACCACAGGCTTCCAGGAACCCTGCACAAGGCCACCGCAAATGAACAAGCTTAGCAACCTTGAAAAAGTGAGGTCACCAAATAGAGATGTGATGTAAGACACAACCAGATAGGGCCGAGCCTCAGCTCTTGTAATCTGGGGTTTAAATTAATATTCAATTTAAAATATTAAATAAACTAATATTTAATTAATTAAATTAAATTAATCCTGGCAAGGAGAACATGAAATAGATACTCCCCTTCAATTAAACTGGAAAGAGGCTTTAATGCAAAGCAAAAAAAAATAGAGAAGAGGCAAACGTCATGGTAAACCAATTTCAAGGACTAACACGTGAATTTTTCCTCTGCACTCAATTTCCAGTCTTTGCCACTTTTTTGCTTCTTGAAGTCTGTATTATCCACCCAAAGACCAGAACATCCCACTCAAATCTTCATCAGTAAGGCCAGTGATTTTTATTTGCACTGTTTGAACTTGCTACTTGTTGGCAACATGAGATACTGAAGAACAACTTTGAGGAAGAAGAAAAATCAGGCTGAGGCTGACCAACTCCTTCAATTGTGGCTCTGGAAGATTTGTTCTATGTAGAAACAAGAAAGATTGCACTTATATGCAGCAAATTGAATGCTTCTGGAAAGCCTGACTACTCTACTCCCTAACAATGATAACTGCTCTGCTCACGCTCGGTAAGCCAACATGCTTGAGACACTCTAGGCTTCCTGACTGTAAGCATGCAACTCATGCAAGCCACATCTGACTCCAGCTATTGAGGTCATGTATACCTAGAGTAGATGTGACCATGATCTCCAAATGTCCAGCCATGTCCTCTTCAGAGCCATGGTTTCATCTGGACCACCACAGGCTTGGAAATCCAGGAGAAATGGACCACACCTTCAACACTTCACATGGGGAAAAAAATATATATATAAATAAAAATAAAAATTAAAAAAAAAAAAAAAAA
>WHYT01016727.1:59830-93546 GCA_009806455.1 Tetrax tetrax
TTTTTTTTTTTTTTTTTTTTGACAACAGCAGAACTGGCCAAGAGGAGGCCTGGCATTTATCACAATTTTATCTGCTAAAATGCACGAGTACAAGTCATAGACCTTTGACAGGATCAGCTTTAGTTTACTGCTTTCTGATTTTGTTTTTAATCTTTTCAAAATTTTATGCAACATCTGCATTTTAACATCATCATTTTTGTTTGCATTTAGGCAACACAGTAGCCTCTACCCCAAAGCAACTTGAGACTTGCTGGATAAGCTGCGACACTCAAACAGTTTTCAGTGACCTCCTCCTCCTCGATAAGGCTGCAGTGCATAAACAAATAATGGCCATTAGGATACCGGCTCACCCATGTCTCTGTCAACAAGGTTCTGCATAGTTGTTAGTACTTGCAAGGGCAACAGAACATACACTATAGATTACTTTAAAAAAACGTATTACTAATTCCTTTCCTTGCAAAATACGAGGCTGACGCCAAAGGCAGAGGCACTGGAGGTGTGTTCACACTTCAGCTCCCCTTTAAAGCACCAAGCTATGCATGTGAAGGAAACCCCAGGTGTCTGTCGCATTCTTCTGACACCAATAACAAGTATGTGCTTAATTGCACAGTTGTCTAGGGCTTTCAGAAGTATCCAGGAGTGCTGGGTTTTATGAATAGGCAGATTCTAGATTTCCTGGAGTTTTTAATTGCTTCATACAAAGAAACTAATATGCAAAAGTAGCCACCAGATACTCTCTAGCAGCAATAAAGCATCTTAAGAAGATTCTGCCACCGTTATCCTTATTTTGCACACAGAGAACCTTGAGTACAAGGGAAGGAGTGTCGTGGTCAAAGTCCCTTTGAAAACCAGAGATTTAGAGGAGCAGACCCTTATCCAGGGCCAACTCTGAACGAAGCGCTCGCTCCACGCTCACAACGCATCAGGAACGGCAGCTGGGCATGGTGAGTAATCTACCTTACCTCCTGATAAGAAAATGTTCACGTGTTCAGCTCAATGAGTCGCAGCGCCCTTCCTTCCTTCCTTGTTTAGTCATAAGGGGTATTCAATCATTAATAAAGTTAAAAGATCCCATCAAAAGAGAAACACAAGCAGGGTGAAGAGACTCAGGAACAGATTCACACTTTAACACACCTGTAAGCCAAAAGGTCTGCAAGTAGCTGATGCAAAGGCAGCAAGCACATCTAGGCAAATTTTATACAAGATACCCTGACTGCTGCTGCATGGAAGAGACGATAAAGGAGAATTATCTTTAGTTTACAGTAGCTTCAGTCTGTCTTCCTACTCTGCCTTTTTTTCAAGCACAAAATGGGATTATCATTTGAATGTTAAATGACTCCTACTCACACACAGATACCCGAGTTGATGATTTCTTAACATTTTTATCACTCTAAATCCCATGACTCACTCAACACTGCTCACAACATATATGAATCAAGTTGAAATTTGGAAATTAATTTGGAAATGTTCACCAAAAACATACCTTGCAAATTATTTCTCCTGAGACTCATGGCCTACAAGGTCACCTTCTGTTTACCAAACTAAATCATTTGTTTCAGTAAATAAAATTAATTAACACAGATCCTCAGCAAGTATATCAACAAAACATAAACACAGAGATGCATCTCATGATTTATTTTCAAATCCTAGCCTTTTTACCAATTTTAGCACTGTAAGTTAAATTAAAAGGCTGCAGGGGTTAACCCAGCCACCCTACCTGGCAGTCACAGAAGATCATTAGAGCAACACAGCTCTGTGCTAGTTGCATCTATTTTGCCAGACAGACCACAGTAACTCAAGCCACCTTAGCTATATTTAAAGCAGTTTCAAATTCACAAGGAAATGAAAGAAATCTTTTAAAAGTCACTACTACCCTTTTTAAAATGCCCCAGAATAAAGAGTTCTGGAAAACACAGTGAGCATGCATGGCTTCGTGGTGAAATACAAAACAAAATTAAAACATCTCAGAACGTATTTCACCATGAAGCCATGCATGCTCTCTCTGCTGAAATCTCAAAAAAAAAAAAAAAAAAAAAAAAAAAAAAAAAAAATCGAAGTGGAAATTACTAACAAGACCAGAGAAATCCAAATGTATATGGGCTGCAGAGACTGAGGATAGGGATTCACAAAAGGGTTAATCTGTGCCAAGTCAAGCTGTCCTGATTTAAAAGCTGTGAACACATGAAGCTTACTGGGGACTGAGCTCTCTCCCAAAGGCAAGTTTACCGTGGGCTAAATTTGTCACCTTTCATATGCCTACATTTCAATCCCAGTGCAAGAAATTCTTATGTTATCAAATGCCCAGCCTGCCCTTTTGTCTGCAGCTGCTTCAGTGTTATTTGCACCAGGTTTCTGCCTGGAGGTTTGCCCCTCTGCTCCTGTGCCCATAGCTTGAGAAGCTCGTAATTGGCAGATCTGGGACACTAAATTCTTACAGAAAAGCCAGGAAGCTTCTGAAACCAACAAACAAGACAAAAGAACATCTCAACTAGGGATATGTGTGGGTGTAATGAATGGAAAACAGTGACAACATAACAATGTATGAAAATGTTTCTTTCCCGGTCACTTTTGCCATGGAACATGTTTTGATTCTCTAAATCAAATATGCAGACATTCTAAGCATACCCTTTTTCAGCGGCAAATGTATAGACAGCTCCAGAACCACACTTCCTTTAAGAAAGATGCTGCTGTTCTATTCCAGATTATTAGTTCAAAAGACCATCCCTTGCACTGTGGGGGTTTCTAACCACACAGTCACGCAAAAATATCTGAAGATGTTCCACCAGCACTAGAAGTGGGATCCGCCTCCTCTTCCTTCCTTGTTTATGTGACCGAATTGGTGTCTTCCAAGATCTGACTACATCCACTAAATCACCAATAAGCAGCAGGAAATGTAAATTACTCAACCCAAGATGAAAAATTTCATAGTTTAAAAAACAGAACTAAATTCATACTTTGTAATAATACATAAAACTGCTTGCAGTGCAAGGAGCACCTCGGCACCCCAGGTTCTAGGTCACGCTTACATGAAGCGGGAAAGCAAATGAAGGATATCAGTTGGAATGCCAAGCCTCCGTGCACATGCCAAAACGCAGTCTTACAAGGCAGCTGCGTACCACGGCTAATCCAGCGTACCCGCAGGGCTATCCCTGAGAGCTTGAGCCCATGCTCTCCCCGATTGCACTCGCAATGCCACACAGCTGGTCAGGTCGCGTGCACACACGCACCCCGAATCACTTCTCCAGCACCCAATGCAGGTGTGCATGACCATGGCCGTGCTGCCAACCCAACCCGGGGAGCAGTAAGCTCTGCCAAAGGGGAAGATTGCAAATGGAAACTTCCTAAAATTGGCACATCTGTCTCAGCCAGAGCTTGCTGGTTGATCTCATATTGGAAGGAGGGCCTTCTCTCATCGCTGGGCAAGTTCCACGATTTCAATTGCCACTCTTTTGCTTTTTGTCAGCAGGGCAAATAAGAATCCTAGCCTAACTTTTATTTAGAAAGGACCAGACATAAGATGGGTATTATTATTGTAGGAAAGAGCAGCAAAGGGAGAGCAATTCATTTCTAAACAAACCAGTGATGCACCACAGCTGGATGATTTTGAGTCATTCTTTGATTTAGGTCTATAGACAGAGCCCTGGCAGCCCTCTGCTGCAGTAATTACCACCTAGCAGTTCACCCTCAAGCATCCTATCAGACACAGACGCCTCTTCTGGAGATGCCTCTGCTGATAAACCTGGCAAAGCTGCTCCACAGTCAAAGGCAGGAGCACAGGCATGGTGGAGGTCCCTGAAGGAGGAACGCATGCTGGAAGCCGGTACAGCAGATCACTGGGGCACCAAGCAGCACAGTAACAAGCCCACACACAACGGTTCATATAGTTGTTTAACCACTACACTAGAACAATCAGTGCCATCTGGGATGATTAACCTTAAATAAACAAACAAACAAAAAAAAAGTCACTGCTTCCTACAATGGATGAAAGATGAAAATGTTACATGAATTTCCACTCAACATTTCAGAAGCACCAGACCAAAATCCAGCTCTCCTGACACTGTGTGAGCAACACAGCATCCATACTTGAATAGCTAGCAGCCTCTCATCCTCATTTAACAGGGACCTGTTAGAGTACCTGTAGCTGAAGCTCTGAATTTCAGTTCAAGAGTTAAATCATACGCAGAAGCAAACACTTGTCCTGTCAGTCCTTGCCCGCTCTTGGGAAGAAAGAAGCAATTCAGACATGCTGCATAACTCCTCATCAGCATAGAGCTTGAACAGTAACTGCCATACTAATATCACTGCTTCAAATAGGTGCAAAAATACACAGTGAAAAAGCGCATTAACAGGATAGATGAGGAGACAGACATTCAACTCCTCTCATTGTCAGGGCTTCTACACAGTTCGGAATAACTTAGTGTGGATCCAAAGAAAATGTTCTCCCATATGTACTGATGCTAATTCACAGAATTAAAAAGCAAACTCAAGAAGACAGAAGCAAAGAAATTCGTTGACTGTAAAATCAGCTCCCAGTTTGGGCAAATTAACCTGGCAACATGTTTCGTTCAAATACCCTAACATATATAAAGCACATCATTTTGGTGAAGTTGGCTGTAATTCTGGCACACCTGCTACCTACAGATACACAAGCGGTTTCCAAAGAGCCCTTTTCAGTTTCCATCTAGCTATCACATCAGCCAAGACAAGTATATTTGTACTTAAGGTAGTTTTCTAAAAGGCTCATGCTGATTTTCAAAGAAACACAACCATCATCAGAAAAACTCATGCTTGACTCTGCTCACACAAAGTTTGTTTTTCTTGCAAATTAAAACACAGAGGTCACCTACACAGTAACCTGCACAGCACCAAGGAAGAAGGCATTGTGTCTAGTTAGAGTGAAAGAGGAAAAAAGCATCTACTTAATACAAAGAGAAATATAGATTAGTTATTCAGTTGGTGACATAGAAATCAAAAAACAGGAAAACATAAGACCTGATAGTCCTCTTACTTCTACAGTAATCAGCAATTAAGTAGAGGAAAATGAAATAAAGATATTTTTCAGCCCACTCTCCCTCTCCCCTCCCCGAGATGCATACAAGTACACAGTAGAGGAAGAAAATACACAAAAAGGGTATATGGACATTTTTCCACAGGACTACTTTGGTACTGAAGGAACAGAAAACATTATCAAGATTTTCTGGCCACATTCTTCACAATACTGTAGGTAGCAATCCATTTGTCGTGTACACTTAGCAACCCCTTGCACATTACTAAAATAAAACTGCAGCAGATGTTCTTTCAGTGGAAGATAACATGCTCGGCTGCATAAAATCTTAAACAATACATAGTAGAGTGTCTTAGATTAATCACAGCATTTAACACTGCTGTATGTGTATGTGCTAATGTTTGATTTCTAATGAGAGCAATACAGCATATGCTATCTGTCCCACAACTGTACAAATTAAAAAGGTTTCATTTTATAAAATAATTTTCCCTCTCAAGGTCCCAAATAAACCAAAGATACCAAAAAAAAATACCCAACTGACTCTTCTCTTCAGAAAAATACTCTCATAAATTAGAACCTAAAACTAGACACTTGGATACACAACATTCTCCAGGGTCTCTTTTTTATACATTCACAAAGCATCACTTACCATTGAAGGTCCCTTCCAACTCTTACCATTCTATGATTCTATGATTTTAATAAAAATAGCAAAGGTGGCCAAGGGTGTCACTGTTTGGAGTCTACACATTTGGGTTGTACTCCAGCCCTTGCCAGCACACCCCTCCGAGCTCCCAAACTTACTGACGGGTCCTTGCCTGTGTTACCAAAATCCAGAATAAAACTCCTTAACAGCAATGAGAAGTTAAGAAGCAGGCACTGCTGGTCGCACAGGGGATCCCTTCATCTAGCGCGTGCACCTGTTCGATCCAACAGCGCAGGTTAAATACACACCTGTTATACATACTCACTAGATCTCCAAGAAATATTACACATAAACATTAACTTTGCTAGAAGTCATTATAATATTCCCCTGCCCACTTGCGCATGCTCAGTCTTTTGAGTTGAGGGCCTTCTGGTGGTCTTGGGGGTCATCAGAGTGCCCCCCTCCTCGAATTCGCTGGTCGAACCCCTCCTTAAAATTTCCATATATGGTCTTGAGATTTTTCTGGCTCCAAAGTGATGGCTCGGGGCCTATTTTCTACAGGTGGTGTTTGGGGCTCACCATTGTTCTGCCACTCTTCTTAATTACCCCAAATATGCTAGATTGACTTCTAACAGACGAGATGTTGTAACAGCTCTAAGATTCCCATGACTACAATTGATTCTTAACACTCCTATATTCTACAATTTACTTTTGATCAGACCTGGCTCGCTTTATTTCATAATCAAGTTTTTAACTTTTATCATAATATTTGCAACACCTGCTCCTGCTCAGACCTGGTCCCAGTCTGTGGGGCTTGCAGCTCCCCAGGCCCTGTACCCAAGTCTCGTCCCTTGGCAGGGTTGTGGCCATACTGAATCAAGTGGCTAAGAAGTCTTAGAATCATAGAATAGTTTGGGTTGGAAGGGACCTTTAAAGGCCATCTAGTCGAACCCACCTGCAAGGAGCAGGGACATCTCCATCTAGATTACAAAGATCAATATCGAATCCTACCAGTAGAGGAATATGGGTTTGAAACAACAAATACGTACCACAAACTCTACTTACCTAAGTGACTACCAAACTCCTGTGCCGGAGACTCGGAAGAAACCCTACCTCCTTTCTACTCTCACAACAGCTTATCTGAAACAAGGGCCTGGAACTCTGTCAGAAAGGATTTTTTTAACTATTCATAACCCTTTGGCTCACTGATACATACCACTGCCAGACAAAACATTTTTCGTAACCTGGCTGGAGCTCAGAGTAGAGTTTCAACAGCCAAAAGCTTCTGAATTGTCTATTAACCACCCTTGAGACACCTCCAGAAAGTATCTTATTTCAGGCAATTGTTTTTGCTGTTGGCCTGTTGTTATTACAGTACATTCACAGAGTGACACCTCAATAGGTAACTGAATGGCACAACACAAGGTAAGCAAACCTCCCTGCCGAATGAATAGGGCATTTTCTTACTTAATTACAAAGCAGCTGTTCATCAACACATGCATTAAAAGACCCAACTCCTGAGTCTGCAATCATCAGAGAGCAGCTTTGTCTCAATACACCAGAAACACCCAAATACCCTTGCCACTATTGCCCTGAACAAACTGTAGATGCATAATATGAATGGTAATATACCTGATGAAGAGCAAAGATGGAAACCTGCAAGGTTTTCACGGCTGGTTAATGAGACAAGCCATTCTGCAAGGCAATAGCCTCTACCCAATATAGTAAGACTGCATTACCAGCTTATTTTAACAATCTAGATTTTTTCTTGAGAGAGATAAATAACAATATACTAGCTGTGTTAACCAGGATGCTAAGTGTACATGAAATGAACATGACATAATTATATTACTATTCATTCCTGTAAAGGAGTTAGAAATTCAGCAGTGAACATCCACAGAGGTAAATGAAATAGTTAAGAACTTCAGGAATTAATCCTAGTCTGCTCTCTAGGCAGCTGTCAGACTGCAATGATGAGCAATTTATCTTCCATCTACAACACTGTCAGCAGACAAGCAGAGTCACTGGGGAAGTCAGCTGCAGCCCACACGCTTCACAATATCAAATCTATGCCTCACACCAGGGAGCTTAAGTCATTTGCCCAGCTTTCCCATGAACAGTGAAATACCTGCATTCCAGAGGCCAGGTAACTTCCATCCTTTTGCTTGTTTAATGCCTGCTGCCCTCAGCAAAGAAGAGCTGCCAGCTATCAGCTACACCCTTCCACCCCTGACTTGGAACAAGCTGTGCGAATCCCCACACCTTTCCATCTGGATGTTACCAAAACCAGAGAAATCCCATGTGTGGAGGCTTGGGAAGCTGAAATGCCCCACTCACCTCTGTTCTGGACAGTAGCACAGAGAGGCAGCCACACGTGCAGCCAGAATACCTATCCCAGAGCATAAAACTCACTCCAACACAGGAAAAAACAACTTCAGACCTGCAGACAGGCAAGGCTGCTCAAATCAATGACTGCCGCTGCCAGCTACGCACAGGCAGAATTGTTCCATCTGGGAGAGGAGGTGAGAACAACGCTTCCCTCTCACAACCACAGCTACCACACTGGAGTAAACACAACCATCCCCTTCCTTACTGCCGGGGAAATAGGTCTTTTTATTTTTAAAAACATCTGAAATTTCACGAGGCTGAGCTGTTCTTAGATTAGCTCGTGGTGAAGGCAAGGCACTTCCATTTTACTTTAAATGCGACAAGAAGTGAGAAACCACTAACTCACAAGAACTGAGAAACCAGAGACACTAACTGGTGGCGCCAGTCTGATGGAGAGGCTGGACACCCCATAAGACCATACGTCAGAGAGCTGTTGACCCGGCTGAGGACTCAAGGGGAAGCAACAGCAGTCTGCATGTTTGCAGATCCTGGTACGCGCTCAACGAGAGAGCATGCTGAATCAGGCCAGGTCTTATCAGCTCATTGCACAATCCCATGCCTCATCTCTAATTAAATCGTAACGATCAACAGCCTTTATCTGTTCCTAGCCCGCATCACACTGGATATTCATCGTTCTTTGTCACCAGTGACTCCAGAGGAGGTCAAAGACAACAGCAGAATAAACTTCATGAACCACTTGGTCATTTACTATTAGTAAATCCACAACAGCTCCAACAGCAAACCAAAGTCCATCCCCACAAATAACTAATGGTGCATGAACTCCAGATGTCGCTTACAGAATCACTGTATCCAATTTACCTTTTGAGCGCTACTGACATGCTTTTTAGCCATGATTCAGTGCTCAAAACATAAAAGAAATTGTTTTGTACCCTTATGAACAACAAAAGGTTGTTGTAGTTGGTGGCCATGAGTCACAGATATTTGAAGTTTTGTCTGAAATGAGGCATCTGCTAAAACTGAATACTTCAGGAACAGGCTTGTTTCAAAGTTGTTTGCCTTGGGTCATGTAAGTATTAACTTTCCATTTTTCAGCAGCAGCAATTACATTTGCTAAGCAAGGATATTAAATAAAGCGCCTCTAAGAAGTATAAAAAGTTACCATCAGAATGTTTCAGCTTTTTGCCACTGTGCATTATGGAATGCAAAAAACTTATCTCAAAAGCTTGAAGACTTTCAGAAAGCGTCACTCCTCAATAGGGCAGCAATGAAACATCTTTCCTACAAAGAGACTACCAGTATCCCAGGCAGCACCACCTCTCCATCTGGATGTGCTTCCAACAGTCTTACATTAAATACACATTTCAACTTTTTTCATGCCCTCATTTTTGCTGAACTGTCATGATTTCTCTCTCAGTTCTATGGAAAAACTTTTATACACCAATGGAGATTTGCAATACCAAAGAGGATCAGGGGCATTACTAAAACAAACAAATGAAACAAACAAAAAAAACCCTCAAGTAGTAATTTACTGCTGGACATGGGTTTTGCTTCTGTTTAGGCTCTTTATTCAATATTTGAAGTACTGCTGCTCATTTTTGCCTCCTACAAAAAAAAAAAAAACAAAAAAAAAAAAGAGGATGTTTTCTTTAATGGAGACATACTATGATGAAATTCATTAATGATTGTGGGTATTTCACCTAAAGTAATTCCCAGTTGAGTCCTGTAGTCATTTCTCTCTCCACAAATCTAACTTGTCATAAAGGTGGAACCATTAACAAACAGGTATTGACTGTGAAGAACTCACCTGTGATTTTACACAGCCCTTTTTGCTTCTGAACCCAACTCCAACAGGACTCTCCTCACCTCTGGGAAATCCCTTTTAACAATGGAAATGTCACACTGATGCAGCGTGGGACCTGGCTGACTTCTGAGTTTACAGATACCATTACGGATACCAGTGTTTCCCTTCCTCGCTCTGCTCTGAAAGAGCACTAAGTTACCAACACAGCATACAGGTGGAGAGGCTAAATTCCCTTCCCCATGGCCCTACGCAGCAAGCAGGAGAACAGGAAGAAAGCCGACAGAAAACAGGAAGACTGCAGAGAAATAACTGCACCCTATACTGCAAGAGGGAAGGAAGAAAGGAAAAAGGGAAGAGCACAAATTATCCTGAGCAACGTATTTAAAAGGCCACTCTGGTGGGTTCACCCTGGCTGGACGCCAGGTGCCCACCAAAGCCGCTCTCTATCACTCCCCCCTCCTCAGCTGGACGGGAGAGAAAATACAACGAAAGGCTCGTGGGTCAAGATAAGGACAGGGAGAGATCACTCACCAACTATCGTCACAGGCAAAACAGATTCAACTTGGGGAAATTAGTTTAATTTATTATCAACCAAATCAGAGTAGGATAATGAGAAACAAAAAGCAAATATTAAAACACCTTCCGCTCACCACAGGCTTAACTTTACTGCCAAATTCCTCTACCTCTTTCCCCACCACCAGCGCAGAGGGATGGGAAATGGGGGTTCAGTCAGTTCATCACACGCTCTCTGTCGCTCCGTTCTCCTCCGGGGGTGGCCTCCTCACACCCTTCCCCTGCCCCAGCATGGGATCCCTCCCACAGGGGACAGTCCTCCACAAACTGCTTCGGTGCGAGTCTTTCCTGTGGACTGCAGTTCTTCATGAACTGCTTCAGAGCGGGTCCGTCTCCACCAGGTGCAGTCCCTCAGGAACAGCCTCCTTCAGGCATCCACCTGCTCCAGCATGGGCTCCTCCACGGGCTGCAGGTGAATCTCTGCTCCTCTGTGGGCCTCCATGGGCTGCAGGGGGACAACCTGCTCCACCATGCTCATCACCACAGGCTGCAGGGGAATCTTGGCCAGGAGCCGCATTACTCCTCCCCCTCCTTCTTCACTCACCTTGGTGTCTGCAGACATCACACATATACTCTCTCAGATACACTCCGCTCTTCTCTTCAGCTGCAATTGTGAAGGGTTTTTTTTTTTCCTCCTCCTTCTTCAACATGTTATCACAGAGGTGCTACCACCATTGCTGATGGGCTCAGCCTTGGCCAGCAGTGGGTTCCTCTTGGAGCCGGCTGGCATTGGCTCTATCGGACACAGGGGAAACTTCTAGCAGCTTCTCACAGAAGCCACCCCCTCTACCGAAAGCTTGCCATGCAAACCCAGTCACCTACCAAACAAAATGCAAATATTAATTGAAGTTTGCTCTGTAACTCATGGAGTGTGGCTGTGGAATGCAAGATAAAACCATCTCTCAAATAGAGACATGTCACCAGCTGTTTCATGTTGCTCAGACTCTGCTCACAAAGTGGTTCTGGCTGCATGTAGCCAAGTACCAGTATCTCCCACTTCTAGACTTACAGGCTACCACTTTCAAATTCTTATTTTCAGTCAGCAAGCCCCACTGGCTATCCTCCAGCGATCCCATAGCCACCAGGAACCTGGGTCACTGAGGATTTTTTTTTTTTAATTGTGGATATATTTCATTTAAGACAAAAATATCTAGTTCTAGCAATGCTGAAAAAAATTGCACATATGTAAAAGTAACAGCTGCAGGTACGAAACTGAATAAAATCAGCCTGCAATGTACTGCAAAACAACTCCCTCTACCATGCTAAACAAGCAGGGTAGTCATAACCGACTCTGTGAAAACAATTATTTTTGTGAATGATCCACCTGCAACAGCTCAACCAGATTCAGTAACTCCTTTGTCAGACATCTAGTCAGCTTTCTGCAATTCCTTTCATGGAGACAATTACTCATGTGCACACTCATGCACACAGTTACTCACGAACGCAGCTGCGGCAGAGCAGGACATACAGCCTCCTTATTTGTGTCCTCCATGCAAGCTATGGTGCGCTCCTGATGCTCCCTCTCTGGCTCCCATCAATGACTTCAATGCAACCTCTTCTGCTTACCAAGGTGTCAGCTCAAGTGTATATCATATCAGGGTACATGAGCTTCCTAAAGCACTGGGGAGAGGCAGGGAACCAGCATACAAAGGTCTCATATAACATCATCAGCCTGTTCTGTCTCAAAGCACTCAGAGAACAAAGCAGCAACTCACTTCAAGTACACTCCAAATGCAACTCCCCAACATACACTCCTTTTTGTCATTTTGATTTAGATTAAAATGTACTTTTGTACATCTTCTGAATACAGATTCTACATGATTCTACAGTACCTTGAATTATAACAAGCAGGATTAAAAGGATACTGTCAGATGCCCTTTGTGCTATCTTGTAAGTATAAAATAGCAAAATGTAAAAATCTTTGTATTTTCATCACCAGGTAAAAACAAGCACTGAACCCATACTGCAGGACAAACAAAGATAGCTCTCGTACAAAGCATCACTATTTGTCACACATACTCTATTCTCATTTTCCTAGGCTGAGAGTTGGTCATACAAAAAGTCAAAAAAATCACCATGGATCTTCTCACTTACCCAAAGCGAGGAATCCTCTGATGACTGTGTGTGCCCTAGTGCAGCTCTTACTTCCTACAAAATAAGGCACACCTCGGAAGCTTAATTAAGCCTTTCCAGGTGCTTTCATGTGAGAAGACATTTTTTTCCACAGAAGAACACATCTCTCAGCAGGAAAGGCCGCCCAAGCCGCTGAATGCTTCTTTCTGTACCTCACATGCAGAGCCTAACAAGGAACTACTAACGCTGTGGGAAAGCATAGGCAAGCTGAACTTCTCTCACACACCTGCAACCCAGCAGATCTACCTGGAAACTGCTGCCTCCCATCCCGACCGTCAAGGAGATTTAAAAAAAAAAAAAAAGCCAAAAAACCCCCAAACACTTGACACCTGACTCCACAAGACTGTATAGTTTAGATAATGCCACCACAAAAAGTAGGACCTATTGTAAATATGCTAACAATGCTAGCCAGTTCACAATGAACAGGGCATTATTTTGCGGATCTTAGCTGTCCTCAATGTGCAGTGCCATCCAGGTGTGTCAGTGAAGGAGGTGAAATCCGGTAGCATTCACCTAACCTGAGTTCTGCCAGAACAGCATAGGCAGTTATTTTCTCCCTGTGGGTCACACCTGCTGAGGAGTTACACTGGCAGGTCGGAAAGGGACAGCAGTGAGCCGGTGAGGGAGAAAGAGAAGAAAGGCTGAGCCACAGAACTTCTTGGCTGGGGTTTGCAGATAGAACTGCATCCTGGACTACAACCTCCTGTGGTACAGGGGTTGCATGTGCTCTGGAGCATCTCATACGCACAAGTATGTGGGCTTCTGTCTCCACAGAAGAATTCCTACAGCAGGAACATACCGTGAATAAACATGGTATTTCATTCTGCAATACTTGTGCAGACATGTTTTTAATGAAGGTATCCATCATCCTAAAAAAGAATATGGAAGTATCAACATCTGAGAGTGAAGCGAGATGGGAAAACGACCCAATATGCACAACTATAATGAAAAAAAATCTTAATTCTACAGCTAGGCTATCAGTGTTAGAGAAAGAAAATACAAACAGTATTTTGCTTTATACTCATACAGTAAAAGCACCTGGATAACTACAGTTCAGATAAGCAAGTTTCCCCAATATACCTAAGGCAGAAATTATTCATCAAGCTCTCTAGTGTACTATATACAGATAATTAAAAAACATACCCAGAAACAATCAGGTTTTTTAAATGTGTATGTTAAGCTAGATCAGAACACACCTCTGACAGCTAACTCTGTAGTATATACTTCAAATGACAGAGAGAGAAAAGATTGCCTGTATGTGCTTACACGGTGCACGGATTTGCCACTTGTGATATTCACTGGGGTAAAGGGCAAGGGGGTTTCTGGTGCCCAGGCACTGTCCTTTCAACTTGACATGCTTGGTCACATATCAACCTCTTCCAGTGTCTTGAGTCTGAAAAGCTGGATACACACCCAGATACACATCCTCACTTTTTCTAATCACTCTAAATTTAGCATCTCAGTGAAGTTGCTATTCCTTCCTTCCCCAAGATAAAGGCAGCACAGAAAAGGAACACAAAAAAAATCAACCAATCTGGCCCATGAAACATGAGCTACATTCACAAGACAAAAATAGAAAGCTTTCATCTTTCATTATCAGACACTCTACCGCACAGCACAGGAAGCTAAAGCTTGAGGCAACGGTGGGTTTCAAATACTCCTCAAAATGTGAGCAAGGCTTTCCTTTTCTGCTCTGCGAAAGGCTACAAGAAGTTGGCTTGGCAATGACAAAAAACATTAAGAGCCAAAAAAGCCTCTTTAACAGCAATCCAAACAGAATGGTCTTGGGCAGGCAGTTGTTTAAGCAGTAGCATTATCTCCACTCCCTAAATTCTCCTGTTCAGAACAACAGCCCTTGCCTCCTCACTTTTGCTGATTCTAAAACACCACACTTGAAAATCTCGAATTCTAAAATTGTGTGAAGTTTTTTAGATTCAGTCCTAGCCCCCAGAGGAATTCAAGAGGTAAAAGGAAGAGGAAAAAAAAACATTCCTAGAGAGCTGATGCTTCATGAGTTTCAAAAATCATACTTGCTCAAAGCCCTCCAGCCTCCTTCTTTAAACAGCTGCCTGAATTTAATGGGTTTGTATCTGCTCTCTAGGGCCTGGGGAGGGCAGATGGAGGCAAAGGCGAGAGCACGTCAGGGTGTGTCAAGTTCTTCCAGAAGTCCCCTCAGCCTCCCTCTTTACACTCTCAACAACAGATTATGTGGCCATTTGCTGAGCTTCCATTTTTTTTTCAAATGTTTTTATTTTAAGAGAAGTTGGCAGTGAAAGAATCACCACACCAAATCACAACCCTTCCTCAAATACACTTCTTTTGTGGTGGCTTTATCTTCATTTCTGTTCTTGTCTGCTCTATAGTTCGTCAGTGAAAGCAAACTTAAGCTGGGTTCACCCACTTCACTAGCTGGGGAAATGCCATTTATGAATCTGAATCGACTTTAACACACCATGAACTGGAAACTGCACAAACCATCTAAACTTACCAAAGTGAGTCAGTCTGGCTCTTTCCATCATTCACATCTAACCCCCTGCCAGCTTTACTACACACATTTGGAGAGCATCTTTTGGGTCTCTCCTCAGTTGGGAAATACCACATTTAACTAACCATCCATGTGTTTCTGCCTCTTTTGTCCTTATAAAATCCTGAGAGGTAGCAGAGAAATTGCTTCCTTTTTTTATTGACAGTTCAGCACAACAGCAGCACAAGCATAGCCCTACTCCTGGGAAAAAGGAAAAGGTGCCTGGAAGGGTTGCCTTTTGGATGGTACATCACTGAATGATGGAGCAAGCACTAGGAAGAGGAATTACTGCTGCTTCCACTCAGCGTGAATGAGCATACAGAGCAGCGTGGAGGAGGAGCAAGAGAAATACTGCATTGGGGCAAAAAAAAAGAAACCAAGACACAGTTTTAGATTTTTTCATGGCATCACTTACTTTTAAACAATGAAATGAAAATTTCACTTAGACATCCCACAACACTTGTGCAGAGCATCTGACATCAACATGCCCTACAGGCAACTTTCAACAGTCTCCAAATGGAATTCAATTTCTTATTTCACAGCCTGGGAAACTCCAAAACGCCTATGAGGCGGAGAGCATGAAAACAGCAGCGGAACTCAAAGAGCTTAATCCACTCGAAACAAGAAAAACCTCAATAATAGCATCTGCGGATTCTTAAAGAACTGGCAAATCAAATTGCAGGGCTAGGTGCAAGGACTTTAATAAAACTATTATGTATAGGGTGGTATATGATCTGAAAACATTCAGCAAACACAGTAACTTGGCAGTAACTCTGCCAAACAGACAAACAAAAACAAGTTATCCAGGCAACTACTACTCATAAAAATCACCTCAGTAGAAACGTGGCACTGGAAAGGAGGCATAATTAAAGATAGAGGCTAAAGGAAAAGAGAATAAAACACAACATCAGTTTGCCAGCACCAAAAAGAAAAACACGTCAGAACAACACGACATTCTTCCTTAACACACCAGCTCATTTTCTAGAGGAAGGAAATATGCTAGCTTTAACACAGCGGAGTACCCTACAGCATGCTTCAGTGTTGCTTATAACACTGGAGGTGGGAATTAAGAACTTCAGGGTGGGTAGGAAACTTGCTATGACATTCAAAATGAGCATTGTATAAAGACCAGACTACTACACAAGTCCACATTTCACTTAGGACATTGAGACAGAAATCCTCAGCATCAAGTCTAAAGGCATCACCAACAAATGGTCGAAGTGAGAGACAACTACTCCTGTGACAGGATACCAGAAAGACCTCAGTGTATTTCGTTCCGAGAGGACTGTGAGCATCCCTCTTATCGATTCAGTAAATCTTGAAAGAGACAAAAACTACTTAAATTTACGATGACTTTAACTGGCACAAGAACCAAGCATGGCTAAACTTGTGACAACGCCTCTGTCAGAAATTGCAAGGTTCCTCGCCACCAGGAAAGCAAGACATCAGATGGGTGCAGGAGAAGCAAGAACGCTAAAGGTAGAGGTTGGTTAATATATGAGCACTGTTACATGATGTGGGGTGCCTGTAACAGCAGGAACTGGACTCAGTGAACCAGTTCTCTTTTGCAAGGGTTTCTTCCATTCATTAGTATTTTACCAGATTTTGATACAGGGCCTCCTTCCTCTTCCAGAAGAGCTTATTCAAACAGTTAGTCATATAGTAAAGCTGGCCAGAAGACTTCAGGATTGCAGTTGCACCAGTTTTTCAGTTAAATATTCCTACACTGTGACAATACCAGAAGAGGTCCACTTTTTGGGAGGAGAAGGAGAGTTGCTTTGTTTGTTTTAAACCACATTATGCCTCCTTGCTCTGAGCCAGTCTCCAAGGCACCGAGAATCTGCAGGAACAAATTCTGGGAATGGGTTCAGGACAGCAACATCCGGCACACCTCAAAGTGGCGGAGCAAAAAGGGTATGTTGCAATGGTCCAGTTAATATGTTACACAGCTGAAATGCAACAACTGCAGACTTCACTGAGAAAAGATAAGGTTTAACAAGAATTAGTAAAAGTTGATTTTAAAAATGACATTATAAAGCCTGAATTTTCTTGCAAGACAAAACACAGACTCAGAAACTTAAATTCTACTTAAACATGCCTACCGTTATTACACTCTACAGACTGTCTGTCCTTTCCTATTACTATCTGTCTGTCTTCTGTACGACTAGCCAGAGGAAGTCCAGTGGAATGAAGGCTTTTAACTCCTTGTGCAATCCTCCGAGACACCTGGGGCTTTGCAGGTCTGTAGGTGTAGCTAGCCTCAGCTTGATGCAGGTAGGTCCAGCAGAGCATTTAGTTCTCACAAACTACCTCCTAAATCTACAGAATTGACGTCAGGTACATATAAAAAGCAAACTTCTACATACTAACTCAGTTACACAACAGTGTTCCCACTAATGCATTTCATTGGGAAGATGGAGCAAGATAGATGTAATGATAGGAAAAAGATTTAATACAAGCTGTGAAAAAATGGCTAGCAAAAACCACCCACCCACAACCAACGGATCCAGAACAGCACGGTATGTAAGGGACACAGAATCAGCTGCCAAGTTAAGATGTGCGCAGTAATAGAAGATAATCAACAACAACAAAAAATCCCACAACAGTTGCTCAACTTAGAAAGATTAATCAAAATATCCTTAAAATTAGTAAATCTGATTTTATTTCTTCCAGTAAGTTGCAGTAACGTGAACAATAACATTCCCAAGTTTGAAGTTATTGTTTACTTTGTATAAATACTCAGCCCAGAATTGTACACTGAAATAATGTGTATTTAAAAAAAAAAATTGGTATTTTTTTATTTATTCATTCATTACTAATATTTAAAACAAAAATCCACTACACTTCTAGATTCCTCTACTACAGAAAAAAAAGTCAGGAAACATCATGAAATGAACACCTACAAATCCAAAATAGTTCACATTCAATAACAGAGGAAGTAAAAAAGAAAAATGTTTAAGAAGGGGAAAATCATGCTCATTTAGTAAGTGCAAGTATATTTCTATTTCTTATTAGTCCATCTCTTATTAGTCCTGCTAAAGAAAGGTTACTGTGTACTCTTAGGCAGCACACAACTGCCAGATACAAGTGATTCTGCATACGCAGAAATACTACGAAATTATTTGTAAGGCTAGGTATATGTTGTACTTCCCTCCATCCTGCTGTAGTAATTGTAGTCCTGGCTTTAAACTACTTTTGGCTGCATTTAGGACCTTGCAGAAAGAGCTCTCCTTTCCACAGTCTGTATTTTTCAGCACACCCCAAAAAACAAGAGGACAAAGGAAACTTGCTTGCCATTCTCCAAACTACTTTCACACCACTCTGTCAACAGGCTTATAGTTTTTTTGCATCGCTTTATTTACCTATTAACCTTAATATACTGAATGATTAGGAAACAAGCTACAGATAGGACCCTGATGGAGACATATGAGACCTCAGTCTGTTGAGGACCTTGCCAGTAAACCCATGCAAGTCCTCCTACTTCAGAGTATCTTCTCCTCATAATCTGTCATTACTTTGCCTATACTAAAGCTTTTGAAAGGGACAGAGCGTTGGGCGTAGTTATGTCTAGATGGCATGAACCACAGCACATAAAAAAAACCTGAACTAGCTCAGGAAGCAGCCCAGCCATGGTATTATGAAGCCACTATTTGCTGCTATCACCTCCTCCTTTCTGTACTCTCCAGCTTCTAGTAGCCAAGCTAGCGTGGTCTAGGTTTGCCCAAGAATCCCTACGCATTGCATTGAATACTGTGGATAATTGCTTTGGGATTTCTAGACCTTGTTATAATTAAAAACAACAGCAGAACAGATCGTATTGAAAAATCTTGAGGTTTTCTGACCAGGACAGTTCAGTCAAATGTCCTGCTTACTCTTACCTACCCAGGAAACAGCCAGGCAGCACGCAGGCTCTGCTCTGATTCCACGCAACAATTTTAACTGCTGCCTCAGTTTATGGCTCCTGCTCACCTGCTTTCAGGGACCCACAGCGGCCACAGGTCCTACTCAAAACCAAAATACAGCACATCACAAACACACAGGGCAGTCTCCATTAAACCAGACACGGCTCCTTCAAGCATACCAGTGTTAACACATGGCAGATACTTAGAGACCATACATAATGGGAGGAAATGCTTTTATTGGTAGAGAAGAAAGTCTAAAAGGCAGTTTGGATGTGTTTATTATATTTCTTTAAATTTTGTTTTCCTTATTTTAGATTTTTAAATGCAGTCCAAAAGTATATCTGTCTCCTTGAAATCCTTACTCAGGGGACATACAACTCATAAGAATATACCATGTGTGTGAAATCTGATTACAAAGTAGAAACACTTGTTTTATATCCATATTATTTTATATTCCATGGGTTTGGTTGTTATCTTATTCAACTGAAATATCAGGACATTTTGGAGAAATGTCGATTCTGCTGAAGGCTTAAAGCACCTCCCATATTCATAAAGGGAGCATTTCACAATGGCATCATATTCCTTAACATTTTTGTCCTGAAGAACACTCAAGTCTCAATCACGATCAGAGCCACATTGTGCTAAAACTGAGAAAAAGTATATTTAGGTATAAATCTTTCCCCAGTGATCTTGCAAGAAGACATGCAGCATATGGCAGATGAAAACACAAAAAAAGGAGGGGGGACAGGAGAGAGAGAGGGAGAAAGATACTGATGTTTAAAAATACTTCAAATGAATACTTTACCAAGAAAGAAAGAAAAAAAAAAAAAAAAAAAAAAGCAAAAACCAAACCAAACAAAAACCCACACAAAAACACTGTCATGAGTTTCATGTGAAACAGAGGCATATAGGCATTTTAAACTAAAATGACAATGACATTTCTATGTCATTTGTTTTGCCCTCTATCTCTTTATCCACAGGAGTAGATGTGTGCCTTAGCTCTATTTAATACCTTAAACTATTAATTAATAAAAAAAGGTTTCACACCATTATTGAAATTTAACTTTTCAACGACCTCCTCTCTAACAGAGTATTTCAGAATTCTCATTTTAAGAATACTTCCCAAAGTATTGGGTTTTTTTCCCAATTTCAGATAAGAAAACATTAATTTCCTGTTGCAATGCTAGAATTTCTAAAAGAACAAAGTATGAATAAACCACAATATCATCACAAGCCAGTGGTTCCTATTGCAATCCTGTGACCTGTTAGAGTTAACTGAAAACTTCCATGAGCTCACTTCAGGTAGAATTGTGAAGGGATGTTAACCCACCTTTCACCGTTTTACTGTTAAGTCTCGTAATATCCTGTGGTTTTTTGTAAATTCCACATCCTGATGTCAATACCAGAGCAATATCGAGCTCATTTTATTCTCCAAAACCACCTGAGCACGGACCTCAGGCCTGCAAAGAAAAACTTGGATCTGCTATTAAAGTTCACTCTAAAAGCTACAAAATCAGATCACAAATAAAACCAAGCCACTGCTTTAAGAACAACCACAAACATCACAAACTTTTCAACTCAAAATCCAGAAAAAGGTCAAGTGGAAAAGCGGAATTCAGGAGGTCCTGCTGCACAGGTTTGAAATCTTAATTTTCCCTGGGTGAGAGAAACAAGGCTCCTAAGCACAGCTCCATCTACTCTGCCAAGGAACATGACAAAAGAACAGGCAAAATGTGCCATTTTCATAAAGTGCTCTACTGTCACTTGACTGTAACAGCCCTTCGCAGCCTGTTTGAGAGTGTGGTCCAGTACTGATCCACCCAAGCAGCGTACAAAAGCATTTAGCACAGGTCATAGAAGTTGCCTCCTGACCTCCCACACATCCCAGGCCAGGTGACTAAGCTGTACACTTGAGGAGCAAGTTGATCCACACAGGATTCTTCCCCGTCACGATTCAGGCTGGAAACAGATTGGCCCGGTCTTGAAATAATCCAGATCTCACTGCATCATCCCGCAGCCTTGGCATATGGGGGAAGGTGGATGAAGAGTCCCATAAGTAGGGAAGCATCATGGAGGCTCCCTGAATGGAGAGCAAGGGCGGCAGCAGGAAGCACGGCCATGGAGAGCCTTCACACTTACATGAGGCACTGGCTTGGATTAACACCCGAGTTACTTCTAGTATGGCCTCATCTATCAACGCCGACAAGTCACAAGGGCCAGGCCAGGCCCCCCCAGCAGCCCCCTCCTCCAGCGCAACGACAGAGGACTTTATTTACGTACTTCTTTTTGACTGAAGCCATCTTAGATTCTCAGAGAGCTGGTGATAACGACCTCTCAGTCAAACCAGCCTGCAGCAGCCCCAGTGGCAGGTTAGTGGCCAGGTCCTGCTTGCAGAGCAATGCCAGCGTCCCTGGCTGCCTCCACCCCAGAAATGATGGACGGCAGCACGCGAGCTCCAGTAATGGATGTCCCCACCACGCACCCCTGCACATCCCAAGGAGCTGCCGCCGGGAACCACAGTACCCATGACCAAACACCCACAGCTGAGCACACACGCGGCCACCGCAGGGGCCTCTTGAAGTAGCAGATGTCACTCACCCACAGAGAAATTATCTCCCGGGGGAAAAACTGAAGACGCAGGTGTCAATAGGTGTGACTGCGCAAGCAGCAGAAGTTACTCCTGAACTTTGTCTCACTTTTTTTGGGCTTTCCAAGGCCTGTTTGATAAGTCTTCTTGGATACGTGCAATGACCGCTCAGGACACACACGCCTGTGTGCTCACCCTCCCCTTGTTGTTGATCTACGTCTCACTCTGGCACTCATTCAGCAAGCTGTTACACTAAGCACAAAAACAAGCAAATTATACAGTAGATAAAACGCCAAGCTCTTCTTGCACTGCCAGCTCCATTAGAAAAAAAAAGTGATGAAGTCGGCATGCATATAATCACAATAATTAGACACTTGTAACCAGCTGAATATCAGCATGCATGCAGAAATTAAAATAGCACAGTTTGAAAAACGTAAGAGGGCAGGATATGTGCAGTCCTATCCTGCAGAAGAGGGAGGGAATATTTTTTAGTTAATTCAGCTCTATCTCAAATAAAGTCATAGAATCATAGAATGATTAGAGTCGGAAGGGACCTTCAAAGGCCATCTAGTCCAACCCCCCTGCAAGAAGCAGGGACATCCCTGACTAGATCAGGTTGCTCAGAGCCTCATCCAGCCTGGCCTTGAACATTTCCTGTAGCCTTGGCTTTAGCATCTATTACTCACTACAGAAGAGCTGTTGAGCTTCTTGTACATCAACATACTCGTCATAAACATTTTTTGAACTTAAGGAATTTTAAACCAGGCAGTGGTTCTGGGCTGTCAGGCCTATGTTTGGACAATTTAAAAATGCTGTGTAGTTTGAGTTTGCTTTTTATTAATTTGACTCTTCTGTTAGCATTAAATATACCTCCTTTCTTAGCACACTGCTTTTCCCTTTGCATATTGTGTAACCACTCACTGAGAAAGCCACTTCAAAGTCTCCGAGAGTTTAAACAAGCATGAAAAGCCTTTTAGTTGGTTAGTGTTTTTGTTTAAGACTTGTCAGAATTACTACATCAACAAATGTATAAATCCAACACAGAATCAATCTCCAATATTAGCACTTGTCACATAAGTTAATTCCTTTAAAGCCAGTCTGCTCATCCTGGAGACGCTATTGCCGATCTCAAACAACAAAGTAACCCCCAATCAAAGGATTACAGAAAGTTCAAAACTCTTAACCCGCCCTTTCTCCCTTTTCAAAACCTCCATCTTCTGATGTATTTTAAAACTGGATGCCTCACTGAATCTTCCCTTTTCCCCACAAAAGCAATGACTTGACAACTTTAAGAATATTGCTTACTTTCTAGAAAGTCAAGATAGTAGAGAAAAATTGCTTCTATTTAGGATGACTCAGTCACTGGTTTTCTCTTGCCATATGAGTAAAGTTTTCCCGCTGTAAGAACTAGGAATAAGGTTAAGAGTATTTGCTATTCATGTTTTTTAATACAAAACAATTGCTTTTTCACTTTTTTCTTCTGTACATTATCTTTTCCGTCTCACTCAAATTATCAGAATGTCTTGAACCTACAACCTTTAAATCCACAGACTACAGATGTGATTAATTTTGCACAATTTATGGTAAGCCCACTTCTCTCTCCTCTCCATTCACAGAGATTTCACAAGACAGGTGTTTGAAACAATTTCTTTCCTATTAAGTTCTATAACTGTGAATCAGTAAACAGGTACAGAATAACCAGAACAAGATTAGGGGTGGAGGATGATAATTTTATTTTGGAACTGTATATTCCAGGTTGTCATACTTCACTGGGCAAACATATTACAAATGGCTATGTGAATTAAATCTTCAGAAAGCAGACTGATTAAATGTAGGATTTCTGTCACATGAGTACTACTGTGTTTATAAGTCATAAGATATGATGAGCATTACTGTAGCTGCTCTTCCTTTATTGTAATCAACTCAAGTACTTAGTTGGTGTTAAAAGAAACAAAAAGCTACCATGACAAAAAGAGAATAATGACTTTTTTAGATTATATCTAATTCGTGCTTTGTTTGATGAAGCAAAATGAAAATTATTACTTATGGTAAATATTACTAATTTTATCTTCTGATGGCTTTTCTCCACGCTCCTATAAACTTCAGCATCGCTAAGACAGAGATAAAACTTAAACCCTTCACCTGATTAGATCACTTTGCAACATATTTGAGGTGTGACAGCATGGCTTCCTGCAAGCATATACTATTTAAATTTCTTACAAAAAAAGAGTTTTTTTAATAAGGCCTTTAAAAGAAACTTCCCCCAAAGACAAAGTTAGCATCCAAAGTTTTATCTCAGAAAGTTCTCAATACAGATCTTGTTTCGTTACTGTTTTGCATTCTTCTTGTAACTGTCAGTTGCTTCGTATTTTATCACACTGATTGTTTCAATGAGAAGTTTGAACAAGCAGGTGATAAAACAAGATCCCCTCCTTTCATATAGGAAGAGTACTTTCATGTACAGAGATGCTACTTCAAACTAAATATTCAAAATACAATTGCAGGTCTTCTGTTCGCTGAAAAAAACTAGTAGCACTGAGAGGAAACTGGACAATACTAAAATCATACCCAATACCTTACATATTTTCAGACAGAAAGGTCTATGACTTTTCTTGTCAGAATTCAACGTAACACTTCAAAAGGCTTGGCCACCAGAAAATACACACACTGGACAGATGTCTCTGCAAGAGATCTTAACCAATTTGCTGAGAATTAAAGGCAACTGGTTTTGAAGGTGAGGCAGTTAATTAAACAGCTGTTAAGAGCTTTCATCCTTGGTTGACTAATATTTGGGTGAACATGGCCACATATCTCATGAACAATTGCTCTCCTGAAGGATGCAAGACTCAGTGCTGCACAGCATGTGTCACAGTTAGGATCAAGCCATCAGGAGCTACCCTTACCTTTCCTGCCCTGCAGCATTTCTCCAGCAAGCTGTCATTCCCGCTGTGCATATCTTCATAAGACAGTAACTTCCATCAAGGTTTGACAGCAAAGAACAGCTTTCTGTCTTCATACAGCTTGTTTACGCAACGGGATATTAACACATCAGCGAAAAAAAAAAGGTGCAAAGCCAATGGCTACACACGTGCAGCAAACAAGAAAAGCTTCGTGCCATCAAAGCAGCTACGTGACACACAGGCAATCAGGGTGCAACACAGCTCTATCAGGTCTAACGTTGCAGACATCCAACAAAGGTGATAAGGATGAACGCTATAGGTGCTGTAAGTTTGTGAACAGCTTCAGTGCCCCTGTGGATCTACTCCAAAAGAAATCATTTTACTACAAAACATCCATCAGTATACCCCGGGCTGGGACAGATCTTTCCTTCTTCAGAGTTTCTTTTCTAGGCTTGCCAAAAGTCACCCAGAGCTGTCTGACCTCTGACAGACTATAGTGCTAACAGGCAAAGTCCTCTGGAGTTCATCTCTTTAGAAGTTCCCTCTCTTTTCTCTGGGTTTACATTGTGCCTCAGAAACAGTTTCACTGAAACAAAGCAGCTTTGTGTAAATTCACACCACTGATATCCTCTGATACAGAACGAGAAACAAAACCTCTGTTTATATACTGGTTTTCATCACCATGAAAAGCCCAGAGTAGATGGAAACAGGCTTCAGCAGACTTCAGGCAGTACTTGATGTTTCCTAGTGTCAAGCAATCCAGCAGGATCACCCAACACACCTTTCCTGTCCATTCAAAAATAATTAAACAGACAAGTCCTGATGACTTCAATCACTTCGGAGAACAAATGGTTTCTCTCCAGCTGCCCGGGAACAAGTTTGCCCAATGACAAAATACTGATTATTAACTAAGAGATAAGACTGGCAATTGTTCAGATAATAACTGCACAGAAAAAAAAAAAAAAGTAATGTTTGTTTGGGGTAATAAGACATCAAGAATAAATCTAAAACCATTCACACAGCACAAATAAGTCTCCAGTCACAGAGATTCTTTGCAAATTAAGAAAAAAAAAAAGCCTCAAAATTCTTTAGCTCTTGACTGTGAAGTCACTTGAACACCCACCTAACACTATGCTGGATTTCGGCATGTGCTAACCTACTTTGCTGAAATGGTACCCAGATAACTCATAAAATTTTTATATTGTATTATATAAGCAACTGTCTGGCATAAAAGTCATGTACTTCATTAGATACTAAAGCTTCCTATGTCTAGTTCTAAAAGAAATATCTGCATCTATTTAAGAAATATTAGCATACATTTAACTTGCCACTGATTTACAAGGTCTGCAAGTTATTTGCACTCCATGAGGTCACATACTTTTAGTCAGAGCTTTAGGGAAAAGAAACGAAAAGGGACACGTAGCACAATGTAAATCATGTAAACTTGTTCAGGAACTTTCTCTTGTATCAGTACAGAAAACAGTCAAAAACAATCTTCAAAGAAATGAAGGAGGTTAACTAAAGGCCATTTAACCATTGCTGGTAATAACAGGCACCAGGCATGAAAACTAAAGAAATAAGGGTCCTTTTTATTAAAGGTTCAGTCCAACTTTCTATTCATCCAGTTCACCTGGTTTTCAGCTTCCCTAAATCATGCTTCAACATCACTGCTTGTTTAAAAAAACAGAAATGGAAAGATAACCTAGGCCATATGGAAAAACATACCATAAGTCAATGGAAAAAAAGCTTCAATCAAATGCCATCATTGCCAAGAAAAGGCCACAACCCTTGGCAGAAATGCACTGTTTTAGACTTACACTTTGAATGCAGAGCCTGAAAAAGGAGGACTCAAGTCTCAAAAAAGCAGCAAAACAAGTTTAAGAATTGCTGATTTAATGAATTATTTCTATTTAAATAAACTACCATTTCAATGTATCTAGTAATGTATTTCCTGATTATTTTTAACCTGCCACCATGCTTACTTCATAAGTTCCAACAGCTTGCCACTCAATGTACAAAACTCTAATACGGGAAGACAAGCAAGGTGATTTCCATCCCAGTCCTGCCCAGCCAGGACAATTACGCATTTCTTGCTACCTGCCACCTTCTTCCTTAAGAAGAAATTTCCTTCTTGATCATCCTCTATTTCACTGCATCCTCCAGGTCTTCCTCCTGTTTTTAACTTCTCCCTGTAAGACATCTGTAATAAAGGCTCAATCTAGAAGTGCAGACTATGATCCCTCTGCAAAACACATCCATACAAAGTCAGGCAGTTCATCCCAGGTCAGCTGAGTGGCAGTAAAAAGAGACACTATCGAAACTTGAACAAACAAAGATCAATCATCATTTACTCTGAGATTCAATATGCAGCCTTACAGGAGGTACAGCCATCCCCAGCAAATGAAGCTGCTGTCTAGATGCACTTAAAAGGGCTGATTTTCCTCTGAGGGATTAGAATGCAAGATATTTCCTCTTATTCTTACAGCAGGCAATCTGCTAGGAACTGGAAGTACAGAAGAAATTTGCAGTGAGATGACCTTAACTGAAAGCCTATTTGGTATGTTGCTTGCAGCACTTTTGTCACTTGGTTGTGAAAATCAAAGATCTAAACAATATGGCATGTGTAACAGTAAACTCACTTTTAGAGTCCAGGATGATTGTACAGGAATATGCAAGAGATGTACACTTTCCAAAATGAGATGTAATCATTGTACATGACAGCACTTCACAGTTGCTCCTTCTTTCTTTAGCTTTGTACTATGTATTCCAGATAGGTACATTTATACACCAAACAGGTCTTCAGATCATGGAATCACAGAATCATGGAATAGTTTGGGTTGGAAGGGACCTTTAAGGGCATCTAGTCCAGGCCCCATGCAAGGAGTACGGACATCTCCAACCAGATCAGGTTGCTCAGAGCCCCATCCAACCTGGCCTTGAATGTTTCCAGGGATGGGGCATCCACCACCTCTCTGGGCAACCTGTTCCACCACCCTCAGTGTAAAAAAAATTTTTCCTAACATCTAATCTGAATCTACTTGCTTATATTTTAAAAGCATTACCCTTCATCCTATTGGAACATGCCCTGTTAAAAAGTTTCTCCTTGTCTTTCCTGTAGGCCCCCTTGAGGTACTGGAAGACTGCTATCAGGTCTCCCCGGAGCCTCCTCTTCTCCAGGCTGAACAGCCCCAACTCTCTCAGCCTGTCCTCACAAGAGGGGTGCCCCAGCCCTCTGATCATCTTCACGGCCCTCCTCTAGACCCTTTCCAACTGGCCCATGTCCTTCTTATGCTGGAGGCTCCAGAACTGGATTCCAGGTGGGGTCTCACCAGAGTGGAGCAGAGGGGCAGAATCACCTCCCTCGACCGCTGGCCATGCTTCTTCTGATGCAGCCCAGGATACTGTTGGCTTTCTGGGCTGCAGGCACACATTGTTGGCTCATGTTGAGCTTCTCGTCCACCAGCACTCCCAAGTCCTTCTCCTCAGGGCTGCTCTGAATCCATTCTCCTCCCAGACTGCATTTGTGCCTGGGATTGTCCTGACCCTGTAGTAGTAGATGTGCAGTAGTGATTTAGTCTGTTATCCTCTGCCTGCATCCATTTCTCCATTCTGAAAACAACATGAAAACAGGGTCCCAGAGTAGAATGCCCATGCCCATGTCCAGCCTCCCCAGTGTAACACCCTCAAAGCTACAGCAACAGGAAACTTGCTGTTCCAACAGCCTGTCCCTCCCTGCCACCCCCCATCTCTCTCCTGCCAGGCTGAAAATGCCCTAAGTCCTACTTGTTTCACTCTGTTCTTGCTGCTTTCAAAAAGCAGACACTGGCTGCTAGCGTCAAGAGCATAAAAAGCAACAACAGGAAGAGAGATGGGAGGGGAAAAAAAGGGCTTTTCCTTACCATTGAAGTTTTTCCAACTGCATTAAACCACGTAAATCAAATCTTCACCAAAACAGCCACTAAAAACCTCTCTAAAATAAATACTACTATAGAAAGGGAAAAAAGCCAGAAGGAAAAATTTAAGTCAAAAAAAAATTCACAAAAAAAAAAGTGATTATGCAATATTTAGCCAACAACAGCGCTTTAATCACCATCCATTCAGTAATTTAATATTGCAAGAAATAAAAATTTAAAAAAACGCTGGATAACCAACACATCGCCTTCTTTCCTCCGCAGAAATCACAAAAGTATTAATTCATGAGTTCCTCTAACCCCACAAGCCCAGCAGCAGAGCACCCAATTAATTCAGAAA
Organism: Tetrax tetrax; assembly: GCA_009806455.1. Classification (NCBI taxonomy): domain Eukaryota; kingdom Metazoa; phylum Chordata; class Aves; order Otidiformes; family Otididae; genus Tetrax; species Tetrax tetrax. Next base: position 88,499 of record WHYT01016727.1, read on the forward strand.
TCAAGCGTATCACTGCTGACACATCAGCTTCAGGCGGAAGGCAGGACTGCTGGAGGGCAGCGCAGGCCTGGGATCTGCTGCAGGCTGACACCTACGAGCTGTGCGGCTCCGGCAACTTCGCGTAGAAACCTCTACTGCGGATTAAACACTACCAGCATAGCTACATTGTAAAGCTATAAAAAGAAGAGAGAAAATATGGGAGAACATCCAGAATCAATGTAGATTTTTTTCCTCTTTTATTAATTACTGGTGTTAATTTAATTTCATTTAAATTAGATTAATTTAATTACTAAATATTATAATGACTACAACAGATACTGTGTGACCAGCCTGCCTGGTGTAAGAGGGGTTCTTTGCTGTAGAGGAGAAGTGACTTGCCCAGACAAGGATCCAACAACGTTATGAGGAATTTGCCATACAATGGAAATAAACAGAAAGGTTTATACCTTAATCCCAAGGGGCAGAGGAAAATAATACCAGTATAGTCAGCTACAAAAGGAAGAAAGGACTCCAGGGCAGCCACAGAGCGGGAATGAATGCTATTTTGCAGCCAAAGCACAGGAATTATCTAACACAGATGGGCCTCAATTACTGCACAAGCCTGAAACTTCCTAGAAAACTTCCCTGTCAAGAAAAGCCTTGGATAAACTCGAAAAAATCACTTTATTTTCTTAGCAAATAGCACATATTCAGTTCATTTCAGGGGAAGAAACCAAAACCAAAAACCAAACAAACCCCCCAAAAAACGCACAACCAAAAAAACCCCCAATATTTAATGCAGCATTACTTGTTGACCCCATAATATATCAACCAACATTTTAAAATACAATTTTCAAAGTTATTGAGTAGCTGATGAACTTGGAATAACATCTTGTTTTGTATCTGACACATCATCTGATTACGGTCTTCTCTTTCTTTTTGTTTTTATTGCTGACATCTATTATATTTGAATTTTATCAAATTAATGTGAAAATTTGAATTCTAAGAAAGTCTTTGTGGTTTATAAAAGCTAATTCTTCAGTGCGTTTAAAACTTTAAATCTTCTACGCTACACCAATGCTCTACAAAATTTGCTAATCTCTTTCTGTGCCCTCTGTAAGGCACACATGCATTGAAACTCTTTGAGAAAAGTCTTTATTACAAAAAAAAAATATTACTGTGATATTTAAAAGACTTTCTAGTAATGGCTAATAATGTAGCAATAACTTTGAAAGGGTATGTAAAGCACACAACTCCAAGCACAATATTATTTTAAATAATTTTTAAATGATGAGTTACATCACTGTCTTTCTCACATAGATTAGAAATTCTTCACTGAAATATTTAAGTTTGGCTTTTTAATGCCAGGTATCACCAGATGTACAAGCTATGGTAGGCTGGCTCTAAAACTAGTAATTTAATGTAAGATTTGCGAATGAACTGTTAAAGAAAATAAAAAGATGAATGGCCTTAACTGGGACTAGTAAACCTTATGACGAGGAACATTCACAGCAAACCACCAAAAACTCATTTACCTGCTGTGCCCAGCCTTCAGCGTACACCATCAAATATTATGGACACCAGAGAATTTGCTGGAGAGATACTGAGCAATAAGGGTTTGGGTTTTATCACACTGTGCATCTTTATAAGGTTTATTTTACACTTTCAGAAAACACAAGCGGAGGAGGTACCTAAGTGAATTTGAGCTCACTTTATTACGAGAACGCTTATCTCTGGTTTGTTCAGAGGTATGCAAAGACTTTGCAAAAGCCAGTAAAATGCCTAATTGCCACCTGAGAGGCCAGACTTTCCCCACAGTGAGGCACCGTCCTTGCTGTCCAGTCGCCTCTGATCCAGAGGGAGAGTAAAAGCCAGCGGGCAGCACCCTGCCCCTCACAGTTGGTCCCAAGGCACTTCTGCAGTTGAGTGAACTTCCAGAGGCAGCCATGTAAGTTTGCTGAATCAGCACGGCCACATACACAAGTCACAAGCTCAAACAATAAGCTCAGTAGAAACTCCTGAGCCAATTTCTCCACATCAGCTGGAGCGTGTGGGCTCAATTATTCTCTTTTGTCTGTTTCGGCCCAGGCTCCTGGAGCTAGCCTGAGCGGTGCTCATTTCTTCTAGCCAATCTTTAGACTCTCAGTGGAGAAAAAGGAAGCCAGATTGAGGCATCAGGCTCATGACTTTAAGAATGGAACTCAGAAGACTACATAGACCTATGTCTTAGTTTATGTTAAGCACATGCAGCTGTTACATCCTATAACCACACTTCCTGACTTTTGGGATGCTCTCTCTCACATCCTTGCCTTCTGTAGCAATACTTCACCTCGTTTTGCCTTGTCTGAGGCATTACTGCTGCAAAAGCCGTAATGATTCAGACATTATTTTAAGAAGCCTGTTTGGTTTTGTCACAGAAGTCAAAGCTTAATGCAAGGACCAAAAAACTTTTCTGTCATAGCTCATCACAGCACAAATTCTTCCCCAAGGTTGTAATATTACAACTGTCTTGTTTCAATAGCAAGCTTTATTTAACTTTGCTGTATGTATTCTTCTGTTCAAAAACATCCGAACTGTAGTGCTGCATATAATTTTGCACAGCACCCTCTCAATGCCCAAAAAAGAGAATTAAAAATAAGTCATTAGTGTAAGCTTTCTGCTCCATTGCTTTATTTCAGCTTCAAAACAGGAGATTAAAGTTTCAGTGAGCAATACTACCAGTCACATAATCCACCCTGGATCCCTTGACACTCACTGCCCCTACTCTTACAGTATACAGCCTTCTGTGCTATGGATCAGACCTTAAAGCCCTTTACTGAATGGACCTCCAAAGAGTGCATCTCATTCTTTAATCCAGAAGGTGTTATATTCTCAAAAAGGAGGGAAAAGGTGCCAGATTTCCAGACCCTCCAGAGAGAAGCAGCAGCAAACCTGCGAAGGCTGAAGTGCTTCAAACAGGAGATGCTTCTTAAAATTCTCATGTGAGTTCTATTCCTGGAGAACACTTGGCTGCCTTAAAGTAACTTGCATGAACTTTCAATTTCTGGCTGTGTATTCACAGCATTTGTTTTCTTTATAGATGCCTCTGTTTTGCACAGTTAAGGAAAATATTTATGTATGCAATCCTTTCCTCTCAAGGAAATACTCTAACTCAGCTAAACAGTTAAAGGGATGTTGCACTTACCAGTACGGTACTGGTCATGTCAGAAAATACGATCTAATTGCTTAGTTATGCTTTCCAAACACTAAAGTACAGTATACCAGCATCTAAAAAACAACTTGAAAACATTTGTGTACAATATTGCTATATAGCTGTATCTTGTTGAATGGAAAAAAAAAAACAACAAAAAACCCAAACCCATTGTATTTTCCCCAAATACCTCAGAATAATTTAAAGCATATTAATCAAAGTCATTTCTCTTCTGTAAAGGTTTAAAACTCTCAAAAGTTGTAACTTCTCAAACAGGTTAGTGTTCTAACCTCCCTACCCCCATCAGTTACACAGCACCCCGGCAGGATGCTAAACACCTCGATTTTCAATGAATGACCTTGTTATATTACCCTGTCTCACAGTGTAGTCACTGTGTTTTGCAAAACCACAATGCTTTATACATTTACCCAGTGCTTTACAAACTGATTTACTACTTAGGGACCAAATCCTAGACAACATCTAAGTGCAGGCTTTATTTTACAGATAGCACGTACACACAAACACCACATGCACATATAGTTCTGCCGAGCTCCATGTATTACTAGTCCACGCAGTCATGTGCGCACACATTCGGGACAAAAATGTGAAAATTTCTGCTTTTTCACAGACATGCAATCTCCTCTGAAAACAAAGCACTTTTCACAGCAGCTCCCCGCCAGAGTTAAGGATGGGAAGCGAGCACTGTCGCTCCAACCAACCAACCTGTGAAGTCGGGATGGCCGTGAACAGCCAGAGCGCAGAAACTCCGTATGTATCAGGAGTGAGTACCCACACCCGCTTTGTTCAAAAGAACTGTGTTTGCTGTGTTCATCTCTACTTCTCCCTGCAAGGCTGAGCCAGCCAGCCCTGCTGTAGGACACAACTAACTTCCCGTTCTCTTTCAAGAGCTCTGACAATTTAAGCACGCTGTAAATAATTTATGCCACAGATAGTTATTGCCCATAAGCAATCAGCTCTTCCTATTGCTTGTGCTAGTCAACAGCATTTCTGCTGAAGTCTTCTGTGTTTATTACAATCCAGCCTCTCGGCTGAGTAAATACAAACTGATTACGTTAATAATGAGAAAGTGCTGTCCTTAGGAAGCGTTTCCCTGAAGAGTTCCTGCAAGGTTATGAGGTGAGCTTGGCTGAGCACGGAGTGCTGGAGAATGCAGGGCGGGAGGAGGCAGGAGGCCCACAGGAAGGTGGCTGCTGCTGGCCACAGGCAGTAGCCCAGCCCAGGCACAGCGAAGCCGGCACTGCCACTTGAGGCGATCGGGAACAGCAACCCGGACCCTGGCAGCAGAGGCTGGCGGAGCCTCCTCCTCAGCACGGGCACAGTGGTGTAGAGCGGACTCTCTTCATTAACACTCAGCTTGCAATGCTGGCTGTCGACACCCGAGAGCCCCTTACTCTTGACAGCCACACTCATCAGATCCACGGAATCAGGAGGGCCTTCAGTCATCCCATCTCAGACTATAGCAACTATAGTTGCTACTATATACACACACCTTCTTTCCTCTGATAACTACCAGTGCCGCTCTTCTCCTGCAACAACAGCCAGCGATGACAGGCAGTTATGACACCAGTTTATGTACCTGCCATACTTGCCAGTAAATAACACTCTGCCAGAGGAAAACAGAGGGGAAATATCTTACCAAACAAAACAAACCATAGTGTAAAATGGGGCTTATTTTATGGATCCGGGTCAGGAGTCCCAGATACCAGGGATTAAAACATTAGTTCAAAATACGGAACTCTCTCGACTTCCCGCTTTGTAACTCCAGACAAGTCACTTAAGCCTGTGCCACAAGTCTCACCTCTGGGACAGACAGTCATCCTTCCTCATCTCACAACTGTTTATCCTGTCCCAAGGCACA
>WHYT01016727.1:102493-117313 GCA_009806455.1 Tetrax tetrax
TTTTAAACACCAATGACATTTTAAATGGAAACTAGTTAACTTCTGAAGAAAGGATTATACTACATATTTCTCTGCATAAGGGAAGAATTTCCAGACTGAGTCAAACTTTAATCCTGTCCAGCATTCGACAAGTCTTAACTAAGCAATCTTTTCTTACAAGATCACGAAGACAGAAGGTCAGTCAGTTTATTCAGTACACATACAGACAAATGAGAATTGCAAAAAAATTAAGCACCTGAAGACCATTCAACACGGCCCTTCTCCATCCTCACCCCATGGCAAAGGTCATCCTGACCATGTAAATATTGTCCTTTCTTTCTAATGAATTACACAAATCAAGTTGGTAGTCTCTACCCTAGACCTTTTGCACTTCAGGAATCAATCCCAAAACCAAACTGGGCCTCAGAATTAGAAAACTTCCAGTTTCACCAGCATTTTAAGGAGCTCATGTCCACTACTTAACTATAAAAGAGCAATAGCTCTTCTTTAAAAGCAGCAGTATTGCTCTTAACCTAGTTTCTTGGCATAGATACATAGATGCTTTCCCAGTATAATCATTCAAAACTAGATAAATATTCAGGGATGGTTCCCAAATCTTAACACATCTTCCTAAACTCTGCCTCAAATCCATAGATCTTTCCAACTTCATCAAACCAGATGCTAATGTCAGCAGTCGCCATCTTCAAGATTTTTACTTGCAAGGATCTGACCCAGCCCCAACCAGACCCACGTTTTTCCTAAGCATCATCCTTTCACATTCAGTTGAAAAGAACAGCTGCACTTGCATCTTTTCAAGGTCATTTGGAAAATTAGCAGACCTGTAATACTACAAATATATCTTCTTGTCCTTGCATACTGGGTATTTATTAAAATCTGTTCAATGCTTGTGTTGCCTCACAATATGTTTTTTCTCTACTTACTAACAATATATCTGCCTGCACGGAGCTTCACTTCAGGGAAGAGCTTTACATCTCAGTTACAGGTGATATTCCCTAGGGTCATGGACACCGAGGTAATTACCTTCTGGTTGGTTTTCCCTTTAATAATAAATATATTGTAATATACTTAGTTTGCTGAATGTGCAAGCAAATTTTACAGATCTCAAAAAATATTAGCACTTTGAAAATAGAGAAATAGCCTACATTAGTGGAGCAGAGAATTTTTTTTAACTATAGATTGTTATTTATTTGTCCAAGGCAGTTTCTCTGCCTGCCTCAAACTTCCCAGGATATCACAGCTCATCATAGAGTTCAAGGACACTAAGTTGCCCTGCAAAGACAACACCTGCCCAGGAGAACTTACTGCATGAAATTCACTGGGAAAGCACAAACTGGGAAGCACCAAAACTACGCTGCAATCACTTACAAAATCAGATATGATATTGGAAGAAAAATATATAAAAAAAAAAAAGAGTTGGTTTATCAAGCCAAACTAACTGCATTTTTGCTTGATATGTGTTTTCCCAGCTGCAAAGTGGAGCCTTTCCAAAACAGTCTGCCTTCTTATGAAAATAGACAGCTGTTGAAAGCTCCCAATATCATTTCTGACTCCAAGATTAATGATCTTATCCATCTGTCATTAAACCAGCAAACCAGCCCACTCACTCCATGCAAATCATGCAAATAATCACCTTTTGAATCTGGTGGAGCAAAAAAAAAAAAAAAAAAAAAAAACCCACCAAAAAAAACCCACATTGTATTTTCCCCAAATACCTCAGAATAATTTAAAGCACATTAATCAAAGTCATTTCTCTTCTGTAAAGATTTAAAACTCTCAAAAGTTGTAACTTCTCAAACAGGTTAGTGTTCTAACCTCCCTACCCCCATCAGTTACACAGCACCCCGGCAGGATGCTAAACACCTTGATTTTCAATGAATGACCTTGTTATATTACGCTGTCTCACAGTGTAGTCACTGTGTTTTGCGAAACCACAATGCTTTATACATTTACCCAGTGCTTTACAAACTGATTTACTACTTAGGGACCAAATCCTAGACAACATCTAAGTGCAGGCTCTATTTTACAGAGAGCACGTACACACAAACACCACATGCACATATAGTTCTGCCGAGCTCCACGTATTACTAGTCCACGCAGTCATGTGTGCACACATTTGGGACAAAAATGTGAAAATTTCTGCTTTTTCACAGACATGCAACCTCCTCTGAAAACAAAGCACTTTTCACAGCAGCTCCCCGCCAGAGTTAAGGATGGGAAGCGAGCACTGTCGCTCCAGCAAAAACTGCCAGCCAACCTGTGAAGTTGGGATGGCCATGAACAGCCAGAGCACAGAAACTCCGTATGTATCAGGAGTGAGTACCCACACCCGCTTTGTTCAAAAGAACTGTGTTTGCTGTGTTCATCTCTACTTCTCCCTGCAAGGCTGAGCCAGCCAGCCCTGCTGTAGGACACAACTAACTTCCCGTTCTCCTTCAAGAGCTCTGACAATTTAAGCACGCTGTAAATAATTTATGCCAGAGATAGTTATTGCCCATAAGCAATCAGCTCTTCCTATTGCTTGTGCTAGTCAACAGCATTTCTGCTGAAGTCTTCTGTGTTTATTACAATCCAGCCTCTCGGCTGAGTAAATGCAAACTGATTATGTTAATAATGAGAAAGTGGTGTCCTTAGGAAGCGTTTCCTTGAAGGTTATGAGGTGAGCTTGGCTGAGCACGGAGTGCTGGAGAATGCAGGGCAGGAGGAGGCAGGAGGCCCACAGGAAGGTGGCTGCTGCTGGCCACAGGCAGTAGCCCAGCCCAGGCACAGCGAAGCCGGCACTGTCACTTGAGGCGGTCGGGAACAGCAACCCGGACCCTGGTAGCAGAGGCTGGCGGAGCCTCCTCCTCAGCACGGGCACAGTGGTGTAGAGCGGACTCTCTTCATTAACACTCAGCTTGCAATGCTGGCTGTCGACACCCGAGAGCCCCTTACTCTTGACAGCCACACTCATCAGATCAACGGAATCAGGAGGGCCTTCAGTCATCCCATCTCAGACTATAGCAACTATAGTTGCTACTATATACACACACCTTCTTTCCTCTGATGACTACCAGTGCCGCTCTTCTCCTGCAACAACAGCCAGCGATGACAGGCAGTTATGACACCAGTTTATGTACCTGCCATACTTGCCAGTAAATAACACTCCGCCAGAGGAAAACAGAGGGGAAATATCTTACCAAACAAAACAAACCATAGTCTAAAATGGGGCTTATTTTATGGATCCGGGTCAGGAGTCCCAGATACCAGGGATTAAAACATTAGTTCAAAATACAGAACTCTCTCGACTTCCCGCTTTGTAACTCCAGACAAGTCACTTAAGCCTGTGCCACAAGTCTCACCTCTGGGACAGACAGTCATCCTTCCTCATCTCACAACTGTTTATCCTGTCCCAAGGCACAACTGATGTCTTCCAGTCTCACCTTCTACTGTCAACCAGACCTTGATGCCTGAATTCTCCCCTGCCAACACATTCCTCAGCAAGTCATTCAACCTTCAAATCTTTATTTACCTCCCAACAATACATTGCACTGACTGATTTAATAATGAAGTAGCAGCAGCCGTACCACTGCATGGGTGAAATTCCCCTGCAAAACAGGGCAGGGAACTCACCTACCATGCAAAGCTAAGAAGAAGTAAATCACACTATTTGAGATAATGCCATTAAATCACAAATTACATTTGAAACTACGAAGTTTGTAAACACACAACTTTCACTTTACAAATTTATTGTCCATTGACTACAGCATCTCTGAACCAGAGCAATGTTATCACTTTAGTCTTGCTGTATTTACATTATATAAAAAAAAAAAAAATGCTGTTATTGACAAAATGAAGTAAAAATTAATTTCTCTGTGAAAATCAACTCTCAGTCTGTCCTCTCAGGAGAGGTGCTCCAGCCCTCTGATCATCTTCGTAGTCCTCCTCTGGACTCTTATGTTATGTCCCTTTTATCTTGGGGGCTCCAGAGCTGGACACAGTACTCCAGGCGGGGTCTCACCAGAACAGAGTAGAGGGGGAGAATCACCTCCCTTGACCTGCTGGCCACGCTCCTCTTGATGCAGCCCAGGATGCCGTTGGCCTTCTGGGTTGCAAGTGCACATTGCCAGCTCACGTTGAGCTTTTTGTCCACCAGCACTCCCAAGTCCTTCTTCTCAGGGTTGCTCTCAATCCATTCTCTGCCCAGCCTGTATTTGTGCCTGGGATTGCCACAACCCATGTGTAGGACCTTGCACTTGGCCTGGTTGAACTTCATGAGGTTTGCATGGGCCCACCTCTCCAGCCTGCCAAGTTCCCTCTGGATGGCATCCCTTATCTCCAGCTTGTCAACAGCACCACACAGCTTGGTGTCATTGCCAAACTTGTTGCAGGTGCGCTCTATCCCACTGTTCATGTCGTCAACAAAGATGTAAAACAGCACTGGTCCCAGTACTGACTACTGAGGAGTGCCGCTCATCATCGGTCTCCACTTGGAGATCAAGTCAATAACCATGACCCTGTGAGTGAGACCATCCAGCCAATTCCGTATACACCAAGTGGTCCATCCGTCAAATTGTCAAATCCATGTCTCTCCAATTCAGAGACAAGGATGTTGTGCAGGATTAGTGTCAAAATCCAGACAGATGATGACATCATCAACATGCTAATGAGTGAAAGGTAGAAAACCAGGAGGTAATGCAGCAATATGAAAACAACGCATAAACAAAGACTTGTTTTCAATCTGGCTACCTGACAGTGAAGACATCATTACTGTCCACTTTACTAACACATTTTGCCCCCTTGCTGGAGCAAAATTCCTCATCTTAACAAAAAAAAAGTTTTGATTCCTCATCATTTTTAAATTACTACTTGTTTCTTTGCTGTGGAGTTACAATCACAGCACATTCTTCTAGAAAAATGAAACCAGCTAAAAAAGTAACAGGTCAGTTCTAAAACAATAGCAGATGAAAAAAACAAAAATAAAGTAGGAAAGTTCATGTTCCTTCGTGATCCGAACATCCTGTTCTGGCTGCCCAGAGTTAATCACTGGCATGCGTCACTTCCTAGTCAATCACCCACCACAGCAGTGCGGGCAGTGTTTCTGCACCCAGCTGCCAGGAGAGATGAACAAAACAAGAGCAGATATGATTTGGGAGATATCCCCCCGCCCCCTTACTCTTACGTGTTTGCATACATGTAACTACAAGGTGTCTGACCCTGGCTGGTCTCTGGGACACAAACTCCCACGTACTAAACACAGCCCATGTAAACTTGTGAACATCTTTATCCAGAAGTTTTATAGCAGTGATATAGTGCAAAAACAACATATATACTCCCCAGTACAAGGCAGTAACCCTACAAAATGCAGGCATAATCTTGTAAGAGAAGAGTCACATGAAACACTCCCATTTCGTGGGATGGTAGTCATGCGCAAGCCTCCAGCGTTCAGCATCAGCATTGGCCTTGAAACCAAGTGAAAACCCACACAATTCCTGGACACGATAGCTTAGTCTTACAACTAATCATCAGGATAAGAAATTGCCCTTGTAGCACTTTTTTTTTTTTTGCAAACCTGTGGTAAACAAAGCCTTAAAAATCTTTATTATTTTGCTGCAGTAAACTGAGAAATGCACTATTAAAAGCAAGAGATACAGAACTGACGGTCTGCCAGGAAGCTAGCTGGTTAAATAAATATTCAGATGAATTAGAAAAGACAAAGCCTTAGGAACCAGTAGCAACTCATCATACTCCTTTCAAAGAGCATCATCCAACCTTTCTCCAGTTGGATAACCATACATCTCAATGGTAAAAAAAATTTAAACAGGCACTGTGTTTCTTCTTCCTGTGCAAATAAAACAGCTGTGGACAGAGACTGCACAAGGTGCTCTCCTGCAAAACTGTTTGGCCTGTTTCTATACATAGCATACCTGGTCCCCTTCCTAGCACGCTGCTGTCCCTCCCTGAGACCAAAATGGGAGGATTCCTGAGCGTCTGCACACAACCTGTCCTTTTGGATAACTGCAATCACTGTTCCTATTTTCAACTGTGCCTACCAGGTAGTAACCCACTGCTCTCGACCAGCCATCACAGAGAACCTGCTCCACCTCCTAAAAGCAAAATTTTTTTGTTGTTGTGTTCCCTTTTATTATGTTTTTTTTTTTCCCCATCTTTAAGTTTTCTACTCTAGAAGCATACACTGTTTCAAGACCTACCTATAAGTAATTAAAGGTAGAAAGAAAGAGTAACTAGAAGCATCACCTTCAGCAAACTGGAAAGCCTTCAATTCCGGACAGTCTTTATCAGATGTAAATGACAGCTACCACTCCTGAAGAAAAACAAATATCTCAGCTGTAAAATAAGATAACATCTCTCCACCATGTCCCACTGTGGTAACTCAGTGTGATGCCTTCCTGGGCAAGGCCTGGGAAAGGAGAGGAACCCCGCAGTGCCTTCCATGAGTCACCCAGTCCAGCTGCAAACTTCAGATTTTTGGGATACATAGTACCTTATCATTATACTGTTTGATGCATCCTCATTAGGTCAGTCTCCTTGGCTTACACAGGGCAGGGAGGATCACCAGTTTTCTACAAGCAGACAGAATCTGTCTCTGCTGATTTCATCAGCCATGAAATAATAACTAATCTTTCACATTACATAGTTTGAGGCCAGAGATGCATGACATGGTTAGTGGTAAGGACAAAAATACATAATTAAACGTAAGCACAAGTCCTAGAGGAGGGGAAAAAAAAAAAAAAAAAAAAAAAAAAAAAAAAAAAAAAAAAAAAGTGCCTCTTCAGATGCTTTAACAGCTTAATCTCATTTCGTAGAAAACATCATACTATGAATACTAAACAAGGGCCTATCTAGCTATTAATTTTTTTTCATTATAAAGCCACTGCAATTTATATAAAGTCAATGCAATTCACTATTTTTTAATTGTTAAAAAAATTAAAAAGATGAAGAAAGAAGGAGGGGGAATAAATAATATTTAATATGCTGGGAAGATATTGCATATACTCGATAGTGTTTGGGGACTAGGACCTCAATTCTTAATATGATAAGCATGAAGAAGGGACATTGGACTAGCATATTTCTCTTCAATTTTGAAATTCCCACACTTCTGCCACTGCTGGTTAGTGAACATCCTTCCCCAACACTTGCAGTGGCATTCCTCTCCGATGTGGTCATCCAGCAATATACTGACAAGTGACCGTTTCATCAATCGAGTGCAATGAGCGCCAAAACCAAATGCTCACACCCGTATGGCCCCTCACAACATTTTCTATGAAGGATCTACACTATAGCACAAATGTAGAATAGATACCTTCTGGAAGCAACAAAAGGTGATATGCAAAAGACACTTCTGAAAGGACTTGATAGGCGGATTAACATAGATCCACCAGCAGCTTCAGAGAGGGAAGACCACACTTACCAATACAGCCCATTTAAATTACACTGATAGCTTCTTATTCTAACAGTTATAAATGGAGTCTTCATTATCCACGTGTCTGGCTTCCTGACAAAACTGGAGGAATAAAACTAATGAACTGTCAAGGCAAAACATTCCAAGGAAAGTTTAAAGCCCTTGCACTTGACATCGTAGGGAATTTTTTTTTTTTTTTTTTTTTTTTTTTTTTTTTTTTTTTACACCTGTTCCTCACACTTACTGTATACTGAAATTCTGAACTTGTGTAGTGGCAGAGTAGCACGCTTTTTTTTTTTTATTCCCTCCCAAACCACCTTACCCCTTCCAAATGATGTTCTTCAGGTTCATGGCAGCAGAGCATATTCATATCGCTTAGGTGCACCCAGGGAACTAAATATCTGAATTCAGAGGTAAATTGTAATCAATAGTAACATACAGCAGTCTCCACAAAGAAGTTCAAGAAGAGCTTAATCTGGCTTCTCCCAATCCCTGTCTGGAGAAGCCCCTGTATCTATACACTGATAACAGAGGCCGCCTCACCAGACCAAAGCTGAGTGGCTTTATTTCCCCCTCCTGCTCTAGTCTTCTACCACAAATGCATTCATTTTTCTTTTTATTATCACAATCACATCAATATTTTCAGAAATACGTACAAGATTTCCAAAATATCTCAGAAGTCAAAGAAACAATAAACAAGTAACTGGCAATAAAAAGTATTGGTTTGCAAGACTTGATTCCACTGTATTGGCTACAAAATCATCACTACAAACATCCACTCATGACACTTCCCTACAATACTCCATAGCAACAGTAATTCAGAAGATACTCTTTCCCCCAAAACCTTTCACTTTGTTGATCCTCACAAAGAATACAAGTTAATGGAATTCCTTCTCCAATTTTCCAGTAGTTAACAGCTTCCGAGCAGGTTTTCAAAAGTATTCAAAGGCTTATAAATGCAACCATAAAACAAGATGTATTTTCAAAAGATCTAAATAAGTTAAGTCCAGAATGCCCCTTACTTCGCAAGTCTGAGAATTCGACCCTTATATTAAAAAATAACTAAAGCAGTAAGAAGCATGTGGAATTGCTACCAAAGTCCTATCCACACATGTTGCCACACCTAGTTAATATCACTGCTTAGTTAGTAGCCCTTTGTTTTCTACAGGAAATACTTCTCCAGAAAATAAAGTGATCTTCTTTGTTTGCTCCACTATGGTATACAGTAAATCTAATACATCTATCTCTTGAAAGTAATATGTCAATAAATTAGAAAAGTAGGATTTAACCAGCACTCAGACAGGTAAGGTGACAAAAAGAAAACACTTTAAGGTCTTCCTGTAGGTCAATGTTGACAAATTAATGGAAGATGGGGCATTAAACGAATTGTCTATTATTCTTTACTTTGTGAGGACACAGATACACTCTCTTCCGGACAGTTTTCTTCCTTTGAGATATTCCAGATTTAAAACGAAACAGAAGATTACACATACTATGCTTCTAACTCAGGTTTAAAAAGAGCACCTTTGTGTACAACTTTGAAAGATGACACTTTCCATCACAGAAAACAATAGGAGGTGGCCACTAATTTTAGTGAGGCTACATAGCATCACACACTAGAACAGATATGAGACCTACTAGCACTGCATACTTTTTTTTTTTTTTTAAACTTCGCATTGTGCAACAGCCTCAGTCCTTGCTTTCAATTCCACTCCTGTACCAGTAAATCCCAGCTTGCTTAGGCCATGTCAGACCTGGCTGTAACAGAGTCGCTGGATACTCAATGTTTCTGTCGGAATTTTTAGCAACCTCCCTGTTGTCATCCCAGTTTGCTACACTGAGCAACACTTCTGTTTCCCACACGCCTGCCAGGGTAGCCTCTTGTCCCCATAGTAATTTGCAGTCCTGGTGTGTGACAGCGCAAGGCAGGCTTAGTTAATTTCACTCCAGTTCTGCTTATGTGTTGTGACCCACCTGGTAGCTCGTCCCCCAGGGACTCTGTCCTGGGCTGCAGTGCACCCCATGAAGCTCCAGTGAGCCCCTTCGGAGAGCATCGCTGAGGAGCAGGGGTAGAGGACAGGAGCAAGGCAGGAGGGCTCAAGGACAGAAAACTTTCCAATTTCATTTTTACCTTCTACGTCATGCACGGAATCGGAGAGGTTAAAATAAAAGCCACTGCCTCTCACCCTGCCATGCCCACGCATTTATTCAACATCTGTCTTGTTACAACTATGTTAACATATAACAGGAGCACAAACACTGGATTAGAAATCCCAGTACCTGGCCTACCCACAGAGAGGCAGGTACACTTGCAGTCACACTGAATGGACACACCTCAGGGCTCGCTCCTATGGAGTTCATTGTCTCAACTGTGTTTACACTTCATACTTGGAGGACGAAAAAAGTTTGCCATTATTTCAGTTTGGAACTGGCTAAAATTTCTACTAAACTGCATCAAGTACCACTTGCAGCTTGTATCCGTTCAAAACAATGCCAGACAGATAGGAAATGCTGAGAAAGCAGAATTTTTTTCTTTTTTTACAGTTAAGAATGGCATCTAAAGATAAAATCACGCTAGGCAGCTTCAAGAGAGAAAGTATACAGGCTATTACAAACCCACTCACAGGAAGCCATTCTCCAAAAGAAAAGAAGGCAAACAAGCAACAGCATCTCAGTTGGACTGCAGTCCTGTTAGGGCAGAGGCCAGACAGAAGCAGCCAAGAATCCTTCACACAAACTGCTGCGTATTCTTCTTTCTGTAAGGGTTAGAGAACTCAGGGGGTTTTGTAGGATTTAGGGTTTTTTTGATACCTGCTGACTCTAACCCAAATCCTCTGGAAAGTGAGATGAAGTATTGGAACACCATTTGCTGAGATGTCATATTTGACACAAGTAAAATTGCTGAGAAAAAGATGTCTCTTACTGGGGTGTAAAAAAAGCAAACAAACAAACAAACAAACAGTCTTATCAGCCATTCAATATAGTGATAAATTTTTCTGTGACCAGAGCATAGAAAACTTTTGCAAGCTGCTTACCAGTACTTCCATAGGAATAGACATCTATATAAACCGCGTACATATGTGGCACCCTTGCAGATCACATCCATCCACAGAGAGAAGCATCTCAGAGGTTCAGGTGCCTCTCACACCTGGTACACTGAATCCTAGACAGCACAGTCTCTCCATTTCATCTGTATCACCCCAAGCATCCTGACGCCATGCATATTCAGAACAGCCTGGGTCACGTCACTCGGGTCACCCGGACTTGCTGATCATCTGAGGAATGACCACAGTTGACCATTCACCAGAAGACTGTGACATTCTGGTTGTTACAGTCACATCTGCCGACCACCTCAGACTACACCTTAAGCTCAAGGCCTGCGTTTTTTTTTTTTTACTATTCATTAAACATAAGCTAGAAGTGTTGCATACAAGGAAAAACACCTCTGGATTCCAGACATTTTGAGTTTCTGCAAGGGCAGGTTAGGATTTTTTAATAGTTAGTCATTAAACGTCTCTTTTTTTTTTATAGCCCAAAGTAAATGTATAACCACATATCACTTCATATTTAATTATTTCCACTCAAGCAGCACCTACAAATCCTTTTAGAAGTCCACTGTCCTGCTTGAATATGGACATCACCCCCCAAAGCTTTCAACATTTAAGACCAGATATTACGCTGCAACAAACAGCGGGAGGAAAGGAGGGAGGGAAGACAGAAATAAATCCACATGTTTACAGAGAGTAACTGCATGAATAGCCTAGAAAAATAATTAAGAGTTCTTGGGGGAAGGGAGAGAGACTAGGAGCTCCCTGAAATAAGGCATTCAGTGGCTATATCATGTTTACAATGCATTATTACCCTTCCCAGGATATTGCGTTTAAGCAATATTCTCTGAATACAAAACACGATCCCACGGTTAATATAATAAAGTAGAGTCACAGCTGGACTTTCCAAAACTGCCAAGATAATATTAAATCAGAGTGAAGCAAGTCACCAGCTCACAGGCTGCATTTTGAGAGGCTTGTTACCAGCACTATTAACAAGAAACTACTGTGTGAGGAGAGGAAGAGAAGCTTCCGTTATTCCCCAAACCTACTTCACTGCTCCTGTGAGACTGTGCCATCAAGAATGTTGCTATCTAGTTAAATTAGGTTTTGGTGAGAGATTGGACAACACTATTCTATTAATCTTTGATTTGAGAGCATTTGCCTCAGCTTTTCTAAATAACTTGGTTTTATTTAAAGTAATCCTGATCTTTGGCTCTTTGGAAAAAAAATGTTCTCAGAAATGAAGGGGAAACTTCTAGTATCATGATTAGAGCAAAGACATCTGGACAGACTTGATGAGAGGTGCTTGTCTCACAGGGAAAGGTATGTCTCCCTCCTTCAGCACTTGGTAGGCACCAAGCCTGGGCCACAGAAGAGGCACCAACCCTGGCTGCAGGAAGGGGACTGCCAAAGCGCTCGCTGCATTTCCCACGTATACGAAGGCAGGATCATGTGAAAGGTCTCCAACAAGATGGTGAAGGAGAGCCTCCTCAGCTGCAACCCAAGCAAACTGTTCTTTATCAAATCTACAGTTCAGGGTTGCTCTACAATACCTCCCAACCAGTATGTGACACATCATTGGTTTTATCCAAGACACCATTTGTACAATAGCACTCTAGTACTACACCACACTTCTGAACATGTTTAACTTCTGTGTGACCAACACGTCCCAGTCCTGTTTGCCCCTAAGCGATGGATAGAGGAAAGCAGCTCTGGACACATTTTAAAGAGCACAAGGATGTAGAAAGGGTGTCTAGCAGACTCCACAAAACATCTGCCAAATGCATCGCCACAGCCCACAGAAGGCCTCACCATACACCACTACAAGCTTCAGCAGAAGATCAGAAGCCACAATTATAGCATGCCACAGCAAGACAAATGGAGAGATCAACAGCACAACCCAGTACCGTGCATTTGTGGAAACCTGTCACAGCAAAGACAGCCTGTATGCCAGCAGGATACAGGCAAAAGGATGGTCATTCCACAATTGCAGCACCGAGCCACTCCGCTTTCATGCTTGTGAAATGGAAAAGTGCAGAGAGACAAGGTAAAAAATAATTTTGTTTAACTTGAGCCATCTAAAAGACAAGCATTTAGCCTAAGCTCAGGTCTAGGTCCCCCCTTTGGTCCCCCTCTACTTACAGGGGGTGATACACCCCACTCATTTCAGAGTTGTTCTCTGATGACTTAACTAGCTCAAATAACAAACCTTTTGCTTTTAGCCAGCTAAACATGCAGCAGGTTCTATCTTGCCCAGATGAGTAGCAAAGAACTGAGCTGTGGTCTCTTAAGTACAATGGAGATGTACGGTTAAAACACCATCATAGAATGGTTTGGGTTGGAAGGGACCTTCAAAGGCCATCTAGTCCAAAAACCCCCCTGCAAGGAGCAGGGACATCTCCAACCAGATCAGGTTGCTCAGAGCCCTGTCCAACCTGGCCTGGAATGTTTCCAGGGACGGGGCATCCACCACCTCTCTGGGCAACCTGTTCCAGTGTTCTACCACCCCCACTGTAAAGCATTTTTACAAGTTTTACAATCACAAGAACCTGGATGCAGCGCACACTCCTTACTGAGCAGCACATTTCAGCAGCACGGCAGTACTCGTGGAAAACTGACTGCCGCCCCAGGACAGGTAGGTTACCCAGGACTTCCCACAGAGGAAGAGCATGCACACAGGCAAACACCAGCTGTAGCAAACATGCCAGACATCTGAACTCCAGCAATTCAGGCAATTGTTTGTGTAACCCACAGCTGACATTTTTAACTGGTGTAGTTATGCCTGCTTTGATATTCCGGATACTCCTAAAAGGTAAAATATTTTTAAAGCAGGACACCCAGGAGACAGCTGTTCAAGACCCCTCTACGAAAGGAAGAACACAGGTCCATCTTTAAAACCTCATTTATAATTGGAATTTTAGCCAACACCAAGCTGTCACTGGAACTGCTGATGTGACACAATTACCCAGGCAACACCCCTCCTCCCTTTCCATCTCAAATAAAATTTACATCAGAGAAAAACTACTCCCGTTCAAAGCTAACCTGATCAGTACAGAAATCCATGGTTAGCATAAGGGTTAGACTAGATGACTTCGCATGTGAGTTGGACTAGGTGCCTTTTAAAGGTCCCTTCCAACCCTAACTATTCTGTGATTCTATAAGCTACTCTTAAAGCTAACTGCTGATGTCTGTGAATTGAAACAACTCCACAGCTGTGGATGAGCTCTAGATTTGTGTATTTCTATCCTTTCAAACACATGCTTCCTGAGTTGCTAGTTTCACTCATTTTAACCACAATAATTCTGACCACTATCACTGTACATTCTCTGCAGAATTCTGCTACACTGCAACTATTCCTTGGAGAGGGAGGAAAAAACCAACCAATCAAAAAAAAAAAAATTAATAAAAAAAACAAACCCACCCAAAAAACCAAAACCAACAAATAATTCAATTCCTGGCCCTCCCAGGTTACTTCCACATCCCTTTGCCAGGACTTGATCTAGACAAGCACTGCAGAACCCCCTCAACGTGGACTCACCTTTCCATTCTCTTCAGTAGGCAACGCAGACGTGCAGGTAGGCAATGCAGACATGCAGGTCTTGTTGAGACAGGGGTCTACAAAGTGACGCTGAGCAAATGTTTTACTTGGCTCTGTAGCCTCCGATCTCCTAGTTTTAAAACCTCCTGTTTGCTACAACCTCATTTTTAATTGCAAATTGCACAACAGTTTATTTGTGAGTTCTTCATACACATAGAAAAGCCTCTGCCAAAACAAGTACTCCTAAAAAAAGCAGCTGGGTTAACTGAGGCAGACTGCAAGATCTTTGAGAAATGAGGCTCATTAAGTACTTAACACTAGCGCAGTGTAAGCCATTCATTCAAAACTGGGAGCACAGATTTCCATTACTGACTGAAATAAAAGATCCAAGACACAGGGAAGGGGAGGGAGAAAATGCACTAGAACGTTTCCATCTGCTTTTTCCTTCTCAGTATCGTGAAGCCCGCTAGCTACAGCTTGCAAGAGCTATTCCACCATGCTCTGATACAATACCTGGCTTCTGTCTACACTCACAGGTAAAACTGCCCTGAGCAGCCAGAGTCTGCTCGGCTCACTCGCCGTCACTCTCCTGATCTCAGCAGCTCACTCACGAAAACAGAGGGCCACAGTAACGGACAGTTGCTTTTTAACTGGAAAGCCTTTTCCCTTGCTCTTCTCCAGCCTCCAATGAAACATGAAGCTTTTTGTGGTGGATTTTGTGCCTTTCAAAACATCCATAGGCTGCTCTCTCCTTCTGTCAATAGTGGCAGGGAGATTACAAAGAAATTAGCTGCTTTTTTTTTTTTTTTTTCCAAAAAAAAAAAAAAAAAAAA
>WHYT01016727.1:130290-148702 GCA_009806455.1 Tetrax tetrax
ACCTACCACCCCCAAAAAAAAAAAAAAAAAAAAAAACCAACAAAAAAAACCCCAAACCACCACAAAAACACAACACCACAAAAGGAAAGAACCTTACAGTCCCAAATTGGTTCTTTCCAGAACAAACAAATAAATACACATAGGTGAAGACTGAGCTAAAATCTACCATGACTATATTTTCTAATAAGAATCAGAATCATATCAAAAAGCTTGTATTTGGAAAGATACCTTTTTAAAAAAATCAAGATCTAGTGGTTAACTCTATTCTTCTCCCTCTAGAGGAAAAGTTGGTGTCCTAGATTAGTATCAGGTATGTTTATAGCTCCCAAATACCAGAATGTTCACCTAAGAAAGTATTAATAAAATACAATCCAATGAGTCAGAACATGCTTAATAAAAATTGAAAGACAGGCTAATGCTTACACAAAATAGAGGTTAAGAAGGAAACCCAAAGCCTTGACTTGTTTGTTGTTCTCAAATGATCAGAAAACTTAAATAAATAGTCTTTAACTCTGGCTATCTAAACTGAGTCACTTAAAAATTAAAACTTCAGAAATCTTGAATCTCTGTAACTCATGTCAGAAAAGCATGCCCTTCAGTTTTACTCTGTGTGTGTGTTCTTAATGGGGTCTGCATACTAGCTGCCTTAATACTCAAGTACATAAAATAACACACATACTACATAATATGAACATTCACTTTTATGTAGACCTAATATATGATCAGACCTCTAGGAACATTTCCAAACATTTGAGATATTTTTGCTTCTATTTGCAGTAGAAATAATTTTTACATAACTCCGCAGCTTAAAGAACAGGACAGAGAGAATCTACCAGCCTGTTAAGTAGTCTGATCTGAAGAGCGCTTCAGTGGAAAGTAGAAATGCATAGTATCTGCGTTAAAAAAAAAATTAATAACCCTTCAAGACTCTCACTGGAGGTTCTTGGGTTCAGCCACAGTGAAAGGGATTTTATAGCACTTGTCAAGCAGAAAGCATGCATTTAATAATGAATAAACGAAGCAGATAAAGCTACAAGAACTCAGCAGCACAGAAGGTGAACCAGGCTATGGTATTTCACAGCAAGTGTCAACAGAGGAATGTGCTCAGGCTGAAACAAATGGGCATCACAGAATCTGCAGACACACTGGCTGTCTGCAGAAAACACAGCTAGTAACTGAATATTATCTTGATGCAAGAGGCAGCCTGCTGGGCTCAGAAGATTTGATTTTATTGCCTCTTGTTTCAGTTACTATACTGACCTTAAAATAAAGAGTATAACATAGTAATCTTTGAAATGTATACAATCTATGTGTAGTTTATTAGGCAATATGAAACAAACTGGCTTTTTAAGTCACAGACCTATCTAAGGCATCAGTATGTGCAACTTTATATGCATTGGCATACATTCATGGTAGAGGTAATTATTAAACACACTTATAGGCTCAACGTTAATTTCACGCATGAACTCTGCCTACAGGAGAGGAAAAACATCAATATCCTCTTTACAGATGCTTGAAAGCAACCTTACCACACAGTGAGTGGTACAGCAATAACTGCAAACCGCTAGGAATTTCTACCTCTGTGTAATGCTAAAATCAGCTCAGGACAGATTTTTCCATTACAGGGGAGTATTTTTCTTACAGTAGCAGCTTAACGCTACTGCCAGAGGCTACTGTAACCCAGATACTAAATTTCCTCATGTCAATGCATCTACAATGCCCTAAGCATTAACTAAATGCCAAGTCCAACTGGCCTGGCTCCACCCCGCACTAATCCTCAGGCTCTGCAAGAAACTCTGAATAAGGCAATCCAGTCCACCCCTCACCCTGCAAGCGTGGGCTCCAAAAGCCACCCAGGAGTGCTCTTAGACCACGAGAGATTACAGCTAAGAAACCAAAATCAGGTTTTGGTCACGTCTTAAGTAGATACAGTTCAACATAACTGAACAGATGGATTATTCCGAAAGCCTAAAAATGCAACAGATCGGTGTTTAATGTATTTCCACCACCCAAGTTTAAATGACGTGGCAAGACAAATTCCACCTGACCACATATTTTTTCTGTTAGTTCTCTCAGACAACACCATCAGATTATCCAAAGGTCAATTATGAAAACCTCTCTGCTCCCCAAGGGAGAGTCATCTGATGTCCATGAACGTGAAGTCAATTACCCAACTTAGTGTCTTTCAAGATAGTAGGTGGTAAGAACCACACTGTATCAAACAACTTAAGACAGCTTCCCAAAGATGCATCTGGATCCTACATGTTTAAGAATTTTCTCAGCATATTATATTAAAATTTAATTCAGAGAACCGGACCCCAAGGCTAACGCACAGCTTGAAACACAGCTTTGAAGGAGAGGAGAGCAATAGCCATGCACTGCAGCAACTCTCATGTATTTTAAAACATTTCTGCAATCCTCTCTCAATTTGCTAAATTTACCAGAAAGGTATTTCTACAGAAAAAAAACCTATGCAATTTGTGATACTACAACAAGTTTTCTTTCGGAGGTAACTGCAATGGTGTAAATAAATAAATATATGAAAATAACATCTTTTACCAAGAACTAAAGCCCAGTGAGATTGTGGCAGTATTTATAACCAGTCCCACTGCCCAGTCCACAGAAAATACACTCCAAGAGAGCACAAAAACACAAGCACTAAGGCAGCTTGCTTAATTCCTGCCAGGCTTCTGACTGAGAGTCTTACATCTCTGCCAGCTCTTCCTCTTCACGTTCCAGGAAAAGCTGCTATTACCACTTCAGAAACAGTGACACAGGAAGTGGAGAAAGTTATTCCTCTTCTTTTTGCCAGTTCTGTCAGACTGTATATCCCCTAAAACACATCAGCTTGTGCAAAAGAAGTAGTTATCAAAACTAAAAAAATCAGCAGGTGAAGATGACTTGGGAAAACATTTTTGAGGCTGGCCTCCCCCAGAACGCGTATGGAGAAAAGGCTGGCAAGAGCAAGCAGTCCCTCTGATACAACTCCCTTACTCTCACTCTTCAGTGCACTGAAAGAAGCAGAACAGCTAGTGAATCCCTTCCTCCTATCATGTCCTGAAGCCGAGCAGCTCCATGCAGATTCGTGCATCTGGTAAGAGAGAGGTCTAACATTACAGAAGGAATCTCCTCCTCCTCCAGCACAGATCAGCTTCTTCCAGCTCCACGCTGTGAACTTGCAATGCACGGACAGGTTACTCCACAGCAAAGCTTCCTTTGCAGCACATCTTGAGGTACAGGCACGATAGCATCCCTCCTCCCATTACGATCTAAGCTACCCTGACACTACACTGCCTCTACCCAGAGCCAGAGAGCATTAGCAGCAGGCAGCACCTGGGAAGGCAGAGGAAAGGAGGTCCCGAGTGCTCTGTGCCAAGCACAATTCACTACCCCTTTCCACACAAGCTTAATGCTGCTCCTGGCAAAGGAAGAGGCACCATCGGCACTATACGAATCACATCCCAGGGAGCCGTGGAAGAGTGGAACAGTTAGAGTGGTGAAAGGAGAGGCTGAGAAGCTGACTTACCAGTGTTTCCTTCAATTATATATACAATCTGAAGGCAGTCTTGATTTCAAACAATTATCTGCAATATTTTCTTTATGTTGAAAGTAAACAGACCCACCAAGAAAGGAAAAACAACGTAAGGAATATTCTAAAATAAACAATGGAGGATAAAAATAGAAAAATAAAACTTAGAAAGAATGGAAAAAATAGAGTAATAATCTACTTTGGGCAGACTTAACAACTCAGGCTGAACAAAGACCTACTAAAATTGTATTAAGACTACATTGTGATAAATTAATACCATACAAAAACCTGCAGGATTTTAATTTCACACAATTTCACGCACATATAAACAACAGCAGATCCATCTAATAGCGTTACAGGATATATTTTATGAGGATAGCATTACACTGGAAATATCACATGAAACTAACTGATCTTTAGGTTTTTAGTTTTTGCTAATTTTTTTTCAAAATATTTAACAGGAAAATATATTTCCAAGGCTTACAATAAACATTTACTATGTTTAATAAATCTTTGCCAGCTGACAAACATCGTAGTTTAACAATGAGAAGGCAAAAAGGCAATGTGTTTCCAGTGTCAACATTAATCCTGTAACCACCTAAAAACCTTTCTAACTTGAATATGCAACTTTTAAGAGTTGAGACCTGCACATCTTATCATTTTTAATAGTATCCAGTACACGCAAAATATCAGCAATGGTTTACAACAGAAACAAAACATACATGCCAGCTGTATTAGGCCACTCCTGAGGACTTTTCTTGGCATTTGGCTCAAGACTGAACACACACTCTTCTCCAGATAACCAGCTTTCCCAAGCTTTAGTTAACATACCTACATAGAAGCCTAAGATAGTCAGCATTCAGCTTCTCATGAAGTTTGCCTATATGGTGTAGCTAAGCAAGTAAATGGTATGTCGTAGTTTAGCTCCGCTCAGGACCAAGCTACGCAGCCTCTTGCTCACTCCCCCCACCCTCCAGTGGGACGGGGAAGAGAGCTGGTAAAAAAAAGAAGGCAAAACCCGTGGCTTGAGATGGGGAGGGGGGGGGGGGGGGCAGAAGAAAACAAAACAGAGATGGAAAACAATTAGAGTACAATAGCTCACAGCAAATCCTGATGCCTGGCTTCCTCCTGAGTAGCAGGAGGCTCCCCTCAGCACCCTCCTCACATATACATCTTAGATGTCTTCTCAAAGCAAAGAGAAAACTATAAAAATTGAGTAACACAGCATTGTATTCACAGACTAAACCCTTTTAAAGCTACTTTACAATCTTTTAGACTGCTCTGGCACTATCCCCATCAGCTAATTGCACTTAAATTGCCATGTTATACTAGAGTTCTTTACTTGTTTGTTTCTACTTCTTCCTTTTTTTCCAGCCTTGCTGAAGCAGAGAAGATGGAAGGACAGCCAAGAGGGAAATGGAAAGGCAGGAAAGGAAGCATAACGATACTCCTAGCGTATGCAGTAAGCGTACACAGTATACACCAATATGCTTCGCAGAAAACGCTGGCATTTCAGCACCTTCTTGAGATGAGAGAACAGAAAGCTCAAAGGCCAAACACTGTGCTTTTCCGACCCTTGCAGACTGCAGATGTGAACAGTGACATAGTCAAGAAAACCGTTTGTTACATTTAAAATACATTTTTCATGTTACACTTTTTAAAAATTTTAATAATATAAAATACATATTTTAGATTTGGAATATGAATAAACATACCAAAATGGCAGAAATTATTACTCATCGATGCCTCAGTACCTAACAAAGCTAGCTCTTCTTAAAGCATTTACTGGCAACATTCTAACACTAGAAAGGAAGATGGTCAGCTAAAGCTGGCTGCACTAGAAAATCCAAACATCTGTACTGGCCCACCTTCACCCTCCTCACCTAAAGCTCCTTGAGCTCTGCATTGGAGTAGAAGCTCACATGCACCACCGTATCATTCTCAAGCACCAAGCTCAAGTGTTCGTTAAGAGATGAGCCTCTGAAAGGCTTCCCCTTTATCAACAGTTTTGTGTGAATAGTTTCAGTCTTTCTAATGGCCTTCAAGGCAGAGAGGGAGAAGCCTTTTCATTCAGAGGTCGACCCCGAACAAACACAGCAGCACCCTGTCTCCCAATTCAGAGCAGGGTCAACAGCCATTCACTTCCCCTAATCAGATCTGAGTAGAAACTGCTCTGCAGCAGCTACCTCACCTTTTTGTTTTCCTCCCAGGCCCCAAGAATAAGTAGGTACCTATAACTTAGCTCAAATCCTCAAAATTTCAGAAAGCTCTACAAAAGCAGTGGTTTGTAGTAAAGTTTCTACAAGGAGAAGATTGCTGTTCAATCGGAGAATTGAGGATGTGCTCAGAGAAAGAGACATGTACCTGAAGTGCTTATTCCATAAAGATATGCCTCCGGCAAGCATCTTTCAAGCACTCGGGAGCACAAAATGGAAATGGCTTGCTCCGAGTAATCTCAGCCTCCTAAATTCTGGCTATTAGAGTGCTTCCAGACATCCCACCCACACCACTGCCCACCTCACAGACAGCACGCTGCCCACCGCCGCTTTAGCTGTGAAAAGGGGAAAAAATTAAATCTAGTTATTGACCTATCTAAAAGGCACAGAAACAAACACCACTTGAAAAAGCAATACAGGACAGAAATCCTAAGGGGAAAATAGCCCCAGTCTCTCCCCTTCTGTTTTCCCATCCCTCACATACACACTTTCTGAAGACCATCCTGCTGTCACCCAGGTCTTCTACTATACGCAGGGATACAAACACCACTTGTCACCCAAGGGAATAAGCTGCACAACATGCAGAAGCCACAAGCCCAGCCCACAATTACTTTGTTTGTTTGTTATAAAGGTCATTTTGCAAAGAAAATCCAGAAACATAACCTGCCTGAGCTACTCCTCACTTGCTCATGGTTTCTATCCTGCAGGCACCTTTGCATTAGCCACACAGGACACGTGGACCCTTTTAAGATTTATTTGTTCAGAGGGGCAAGTCCTGTCAGGATTCATTTGCAAAGGCCCCTGAAGAGTAATATAACAATGAGCAAATACTGTTCAGCTGAGGAGGCAAGCATTCTCCTTTACTAAAATCTCACCTAGCCATCACTCTCCCAGAAGCTGCTGCCCTGGTCGCTATGGGGCCAGGCAATCACCTCTTCCATGCTCACCACCAGCGATGAGACTTGTTCTGCAAACTTTGTACCAACCAGCAGAAACTTCTTTCTGTTTGCTAACGTTAAAAATCACATCCCACAGCTATTTGGACCTTATTCTGCAACCCTGACTCCCCAAGACGGCATAGCTCTTCCCTCACTCAGCAGGCCAATTAATTTGGTTAGGTCTGTTTCGGGACTGTTGGGTTATCAGACTCTGGCTCTTATAATTAAATTTTCATCATAATAGTTTGTCATCTTAAATGTTCAAATTAGGGAAGCTATCATTAACAAAAAGATATCACTTGCGAGTTGCCACAGAGTGAGTGTTCCAGAAACAGGGAGAGATTAGAAAGGAACATGGCCAGAAATCAGCTTGGGGACCCTGGTAGCAATACGAAGCACAGTGAGCAGCAATTATATTTAAAGAATAATTTTACATTCTGGGCCTGTAATTACGCTACACAGAATTAAATTACCACCATGAGAAAAAAAATGAAGCAGAATCGTAGGTGATCCAAAGTATGTTAATAATCAGACAAATCAGTGACATTCACCAGTTTTTCCACCACAACAATGGTTGAAGAGAGGGACTCTGAGCAGCAAGAAGTATCTGTCACAGCACTCTGTACTAACTTTTCAATGAGCAACCCTCACGGCCTTTCTCAAGCTTACTGCAACCTCCATACAACTTACAGTAAAGTGAACCACATTCCCTGCATGAGAAATCTTTTCTTAGAATTAGTATCTTCAGGCAGACAGAAAAAGCCAAGAGAGAAGAAGAGAAAAAAATCAAACATGGATGAGGTTTTTGCATTTATATTGGTATAAAAAATAACACATATTCTGGTCCCTTCCAAGCCTTCTATTTCCTGGAAATAAAAGCCATCACTGGAGAAGAGTGACTGAGACAAGAAGTTGACCCTAATGCTCATTTTCTATTTTTTATTTCCAGCTTTTGGGAAATTATATGTAATATTCAGTCATCTGCCACTTTTACACACAGAGTTCAGTGCAAATCCTTGCCTAGGAAGGCTCCATTTCACAAATAATGGTGCCAGGGAGTCAGGCCCTCTAGAAACAAAAGTACATTAGCAAACCACTTTGGTACATTATATATTCAGCAAGAGAAGTAGAAAGAGTGTGACAGCTTAAAAAAGTTTTTAAATTGGATTATGAAAAATTGAAGGAAAGATCGCACAAACAATTCAGAGCCATAGTGGATTCCTGCTTCTCACCACTTCTTTTTTTCCTGATAGCTGTTAGAGCTGTGAACAGAAAACCAGGAGCCATTAAGAGTGAGATAATGTTTACATTTCCTCCTTCCAGAACACAGATAAGAATATATACGCCCGCAGGTGGGTGTGCACATGCAAAGTACATGAGACAGAACAAAGGCAGGTACTTTCAGGGCACCGGAAGATGAGTTACCTTTTCTTACCTTTCCCTATGAGTACCAGTTGCCCAAAACTCATGAAGTTGCTCCTCTGATGTAATGGTAATACCATCCTCCCAAAGCATGCAAAGAATACCCTATACTCTCAATGTGTAAGAAATCTTCTATGCTTTAACCAAGTGTCAAAGAAAACGTGCAACACCGAGCAGAGCTGCACTCAAAAGGACACAAAAGTGCCAGGACTGTAGGAAAATCTACATTTTGCCTGCATAGCGGGAGAAAGAACTGTTTCAGTTTGGTCAATAGACAATTTAATTAAGCAAGTAGATTAGATCTTACCCTTAATGCAGGCAAACATGAGGGAAAGGAGCCTTAGAGTTTATTCATATTATTATTTTGCTAAAGAGTGTTCAAATCCATGTTGACACACACAAGATGAGGTTCTGTCTGCAATGGATGCTTTGAGTTCAGGAGAGGGTAGAAATAATGAAGGGGAACAGGAAGATTGGAAGTAGGAATTAGAAACTGAGGAAAGGAAAGCAATTCCCAACCCCACCAATCCAAAAAAAAAAAAAAAAAAAAAAAAAAAAAAAAAAGGAAGTATTCTTCTCAGCTTGGTTAATTCCACTGATGGCCAGTTTCCCCTCCTAGAAGTGTGTTGTGGTTTAACATGGAAACCAGGACAAAGTGGAAACATCTCAACAATGAGGATTTCAATATTTGCATGCACCATCACAGCATCAGAACATTAAATTTGTATATCCTCCCAAATGCTACTGTTAAAAAATAGCATTATAAATTAGTATATAACATACATATATTTCAGTAAATCTTGCATATAAATGAGTGATTTTTTTAAACAGTTCCTATTTTGGGACTATAGACAACTCCATGACTGGATTAATAAATTCTCTTTCCAGCAGTACTCTTATTATTTCACTTGTCCGTAGCAATCATATTGGCCACAGTTCAATTGTTTTCTAAGAGGCACCTTGTAAATGTATTAAAATACATTTTCACATACAAGTATTGTTGATTACTTCACTTCATTTGGATTTCCTGACACGAGGGATGTACCAACACCTACTTCCTCTCATCTTCATAAACACACACTTAAGACATATGTCATAACACTGAATGTTCTGGGCAGAGAAGAGGAAACACCATTATTTTAAAAGAATGTCCATATTTAACATTATTATCACACACCAGCTGTCATGATATAATGTGCAAGATTGCACACATTTTATGTAGAACTAACCTTAGATAACCCTGAGAGCTTCATGCTCTTAGTGATTTAACACAAGTGCATATTTTTTTAAGGCAAGACATTTGTACCTAGATAGATACGGAAATTCATCTCTATTTGAATAGAATATCATGGATGGATCAAGACAGAAGATCAGCAATGGAAAAAAAAAGCGCCAGAGCTTTTAATCCCAAAATAATTTTGGTATTGCAAAATATTACTGCCTCTGCCCAGCGACTATCATCCTTAGAGCTGAACAGACACAGGAGCTCATAGATCCTGTTCTCAGCTGCTTTGGTACAGTCAGCCAGGTTGTTCAAGCGCTACTGAGCAGCCACATGGGCAGCGCACAAGATGGCCATCATCGCTCCTTTAAAAGTAAACACAGATAGATTTATTTATTTTTTTTTCACATAGAATTTCAGTCTTTGTAAGTAAGCGTTTAGAAGCAGAACACAAAAATCTCAGACCATGTGCACAGAACAAATATAAACCTATTTGACGGGAGTAAACTAAACATTGTGTTTTAAAAGCCCATGGAAACATATGTCCCAAAGAAAGTGACACAGATATACAAATTACTTCCAGTAAATCCATGTTGGGCATACAATACATTTTAAGGAGAGCCACCTGCTGAAGCAACTGTCCCAGTTCCAGAAGTAGGACTGTGATATTTTAACAAAGAACAGAAACGACCTGAGGTAGCAGCATAACAGAAAATCCTCAGTGGGTTTTCCCAAAGAAGTGCTTGTAGTCACTACATCACATCACACTACTCTATAACCTTAAGTTTACAAAAACATTAAAAAAACAAACAACCAAAAAAAACCAAACCAAAAACGAAGTCCCCAACAACAAAGCAAAAAGAACCCAGACCAGTCATATAGAGAGTATAGTCATTTGCACCAAGTATGAGATGCCAGTATTTCCTCATCTTTAGTGTCTAAACTAGTATTATCTTGTAAAGGAAAACTAATCTCAAAGGCAACTAGACTAGGAGTATTCTCATAGCAGAGAAATAAAAAGTAAGAGGAATCCTGGAATTCTGGCCTGTCATGAACCACTCCTGAAAACGTTGGTATTGCATAATGATTGGTCAGATGTATTTAACATATTGCCTTTATCCTACAATTTCAACTTCTCAATGATTGCTACTAATTACAGTAAATCTGATGGGAAGAAACTGCAATTGGGAATTTTCAGCAAAACACTATAAAGATACCCTGGATATTTTGGTGGGGCCGGGAGGTGAGGGAGAAAAGCAGTACCACAAACACTGAAACTAAGAGCCCACTTTCCTACTAGAGTTTGTCTGTAGGTCATAATCTGACAATCACCATGGCCTTTGGGTTAAAAACAAGACAAAACACTGAAACCCTTCTCAGGGACAGGGCATTCTGTCTGATCCCTTAGGGTGCCAAAACGCGGGGCCATCAGGGGAGGAAAGGGGTGTATAGTTTCTCTTTTTCCTCTGACTGCTTCCCCCTCATCCCCAAATCCGACACTATTATCATTACAGCCGAGACCCCTACACACCCATCAGCTTAAACTGAAACCAGCCAAGAAGGTCAGAAGTTGTCAGTGTGAGGAGGAACCCAGCAGCTGCTCAACATGATGCCTGAAGCCTTGTCCTCATAAGAAATCAGGTTGAAACAAAGCAATCCCACAAAACCAAAGCAATCCTTGACTGGATTACAACAGTGACATCCTTATCTATTTTAACCCAATAAGACTACTGTTGTGAGAACCACACTGAAGCCACACACAGCTGTAGCACTCTGCCTCTGGCTGAGGGCCACCTGGAGCCAGCCAGGGTGGCCTGCCCAAGGGCTCTGCTGGAGTTTGGCTGCCTGCACCCAAGGCCAGCTCTGAGATGCTGCAGGTGTATGACCCAAAAAGCTGGAAGCAGCCGTGAGCGGTGCTCCCCATGCTGCTCCTGAGCTCTGGCGCTTGGCCCCAGCCTGAGCCATCCTAGAGTACGAAGAAGACTTGGATAGGGCTGGCGTTTAGCCCTAATTGCTCAAGGACTGAACCTCTGCCCATTCAAGCTGGTTATTGGTTTTTCAAAATTGGACACCAGTCTGCTGCCTGCATACCTGAGACCTAGTACCAGCAGACCAGAGGCAGCTGGGCACCTCACCACGTTTACTGGTTTGCACCATTATGACTAACTGAAAAACTAAATAACTGCAAATTGAGATTACTGAGGCAGCAAGCTAGTTGTGCAGGCAAAAAAAAATAAAAAACCTGTCATATTGAAATACAGTCATAATTTCCAAACTCTGGCACCCAGAGCTGAGGTCCTAAAGCAGCTCACGGCAAGCATGGATTTACCCACCAATTTCACCACTTTAACTTCGGGTCCTTATTTCAAACTTTTTTTTTCCCCTCCTCTCTGCCCCCCCACCTTTTCTCTTTAGTCTCAGATTCCAATTTCCATCTTAATTATCAGACGAATTTCCTAGAGCAGAGTGACTTAAGCAGATGGTTATATCCATATCCTAGTACTCTGCACCTTGAATACACTGTGAACAACAGGGCCAGAGGTTAAGTGTTTTTATAGTTACCCGCAAAGAGCACTCATTTTTCAATAATCTCCCTTTCTCAAAGGGGTACTGATTTTGCTGGATTTTCCTAGGAAGGAAGGATGAGAGATCATTTAATTAAAGCACAGATTTGGGCGCCAGGGCTCAGCGCCAACCTCTGTGATCAACCTCCTCTAAAACCTTGAGCACATTACACCACGGCTCTTGGGTCAGCTAGGTTGAGAGGAACTGGTATTTTCTCCTTATTAAGTGCTGGACTCATGCATGCTACCTATTTTGCTTGTAAACACTCAACTACTAATAAAATTTAAACCCAAATCTCAAAACACTTCATTGCCACACGTGCACTCGAGGGACCATGCTCAAAAGAAGATTAAAATTTCAAAACTAAGCTCTCAGGAGTTGAGAAGGGCTGGCATGAAGGTTGCTCAAGCAATCACATTTAAGCCCTCTGGTGCATGCACTTAAGGATACAGTCTTTAATTACCGAATTGCTTTTGTGGCCAGCACTTCAGTCAGCATTCAGTTTGACATGCTCACTCAAGGCATAACAACTCAGTGTTCAGTTTTACCCACCCTGGCCAAAATGCAGCCATATGCATTATTTACTGAATACTGTTAAATCCCAGTTTGGAGTACAAAAATTCTTAATTTTGTTGGTGGCTTTCCTGTGGCATTTATTATTAAGCACCTGCTATTTCTGAAACAAGGTTATTTATTTTCAGCATCGTTCTTTTGAGGAGAGGAGAGTATATTTCCTCTACTTCACAGGTAAGAAGTGAGCCTGTGTAGACACAGTAAGGTCAAAAGGTCCCCACTAATTTGAGGCACCCAACTTAAGGTGTCGCTGGTGTCTTTTTTTTTTTTTTTTTTTAAAGCACCCTGCATTTCAGCAAACTATGCATCCTCAAAAGGAACCACGATCTCCACTATCCTCAGCCACAGCTGACAACACTCAGCACTTCTGCAAAAAAAAAAAAAACCCATAAAGATACACACATGCACTTAAAGAAACACTGTAAAAAAAAAAAATAAAAAAAAGCCATTAGTGATTTGTACAGCTTCACACAACAGCAGCTTTCTTCCATGGCAGAAGACAACACAAAAACCAACCCCAGCAGTCAACAGTCAATTTCTCTAACCATGAAAACATTCTCTTTTTTTTTTTCAGTACAAATCCTCTGCATTTCTGCATCAAAGAACAAATGGTTCTAACCAGACAGCACCCCCTCCAGCAATTCATCCCCTTGAAAGACTTATCCTGTGCACTGAAGGCAGCATGCATGCACAAAAGAAGAGCGCGCTAACTTTTGAACCCCTTAAACAGGTTCCGTCCCTTTCAGTACCTCTTCAGTCATAAAAGGTTCAAGTCCCCCACTTGAGAGTTTAGGAGATTAAAGTGAGGAAAAAAAAAAAAAAACAAACATCTGAGTCATCACATTTAGACATTTTATGCTGAGTAGTACATCCCTCAGAAACTTCACTGACAATTCAAAGCTTGACATTCTTTCGGTCCCATCAGACTGGAACAGTATTTCAGTATTTCCACAATGTATTTCACTACTTATAACAGTAATGATTCTGTATAAGTCAAAAAGTCAATCAAGTGTTACTGCTTCAGTGAAAACTGTCAGCCTTCCCTGCAAACATGGCTTTCAAATAAATAGAGACAATCAATCAACATTCACATACTCAATCTATTTCCAGTTGAGTAAACAGAAACTGTAAACCCAGAAGCTACATATAACATAGGTAGATACTATGCAGAAAATATTTCAAATTCCTTAAGTGGCCGCTCTTAATGAAAAATAGATCATTACCTACAGTCTTACTGCCCAAGGATAAGCAACATGTACTTTATTAAGATAATTCAGAACTGATTAATAAGTTGCGGTTTTTAAAGACAAAATAGAGTATCTGCACGTGGAATGTACCTAAAATCTGTAACAACAGTTTTGGCAATGAAACTTTCAAATATGCAATAGCATTTTTATCGACACAAAGCACCAAATATCAAATATTTTGCAAAATATTATAGCAGCACTGCAGTTATTTGTGTTTATTACTCTAGTTCTGATAGAGAGGAATCAAAAGAATGAAGAAATAAAGTTCCATCTCATTTTGCATATCCAAGTTTTCAAGATAGCGTGCAAGCATACCAGCTCATTACCACAGCTTTCTTCTTATCAAGAGAGGCCAGCAAAACTATTCTTGAGAAAACAGGAAAGCATACTTAAGTGAGATTAATTTGACACTTTCCTCCACTACAGTTTTAGAAATTACAATGGAGGATCCAACATAGCAAGTGTTTCTTTTAAAAAGCAGATGTATGACTTAACAGAGAATACTAAAACGTACAAATAGTCATTTGAGTTCATAAGCACAGTAGTTTTACTGTTACTCTTCACTGCCTAACAGCTTCAGAAAATTCTCACAAGGTAAGTAATTTTACATGCTTCATTTTGCATTTCTTGTCCGCTCAAAATTTCTGTAGATGTAAATGGGAAACCTAACCAGCAAAGCCAGCAAATTATTTTAGAATAGGTTCTAATAATAGCTTGCTTTAGCATCAGTCCACAACACAATACCCTGAACTCTGAAGAATAACTCAGTGAAAAATGTGTGTACATGCGCACATCTGCACATCAAGTTGCTGTGCAGGCTAGCAAGAAAGTAGGAAAGTAAGTGATATGTGTATCTTATGGCACATACAAAGCTCAGAGAATCCTTCCACAGGAGAATTAATGTCTTCTGAAAAGATACTAGCTTTTCCTTCACATATGTAATCAGAGTCATTCTATCGTACTTACCAATATTCTGTTATCCACTTTATCTCCCTTGGTTTCCAGCTTTACTTTCTTCTTGACTGAAATTTTTATTTTCCTCCCAATAACATCCCTGACGCTTTCTGAAATAAAAGAAAATACCTTATTAAATACCTTCAGTGTTAACATGAGGCGGGAACAGACACCACTGAAGTTTTCAGGAAAACTCCGAGCTACGTTGTTCAACAGCTTGCACACATGGAAGCCTCAAGCACTTGCATCAATACTAAACACAACCTAAACACAAGTACAACTTTTTTTAAGTATGTCATCTATACAATTTACATCTGCTATGATAGGATTATCGATTTCATATGCCAGGACTCTAAACATAATTTGGTATTTCTTTCCAGCACTACTTACAGATCAAAAGCATTCCCAAGACAAGCCCCAGCACTGCACAGCTCTGCTCTGGGAAAATACAACAAACAACTTGCTATTATTTGCACCTGAAAAGCTGGCTAAAGCAAATTAGCTTCTTGCATTGCAAAAATTGTAGCCTGTTGTTGTTAATATCAGAGCGGCTAAATGGGTCAGATAATAGAAAAGCAAGTGTTTGCCCATTTTGCGCTCTGCGCATTTAAGTTGCGAAGCAAACCGAGCAGATACTAACAGATACCTGACAGCTATGCAGCGGATGCTACAGAAGGCAACGCTGGTCTTGGTTCAAGTCCCAATGACAATGCAGCCACCTCATGGTATCAACACCAAAGTTACATTAATTGCCATAACGATTGATACATAGATGCATACACATGTATACACAGTCTCTGCCAAGTACCAAATGAACCAGCCTTTCCCCTAAAGTTTTGCACCCTGGCCTGAAGGGAACATATATAGAGGGAACCGTGTCAGAAACCTCATACAACTCCTGACACTGATGTAACTGGGAGATAAACAGAGACGTTCATCTAGAAGAGCCAATTTGGCACCTTCCGTAAGTTTCACTCCCCAGCCCCCACAGAAAAGGAAAGAGAAAGAAAACTTTTAAACACATTAACCTATTTCCAGCACTACAACTGGCATCTGTAAAAGGCAAGCCTCCACCCTGCCCAGACACACACACTTTGCCCTCGTGCACACTGAAGTTTAAAAGCTAAAATTGAAGATAATGGGCTCTTCCTAAGGCTTTTAATTACAGTGCTCTATATAGCACTTTTCTGCACCATTTTCATCCCATAGTCAGAACGTGTGAGCGCAAACAACACACCATTTATTAAGCCTGGACATTTAGCCCAGACCACGGCGTTCTGCCTGCAGGGAAGGAGGGTATGCAAGTCCAAAACGTGCCTGATCAGAGCGTCTCTCCACCAGAAAGAGCTCTTTCTGCAGAATCGGCATGTTTTCCCCAGGAATTTTAATTTTCCTATCAGGAAACAAAAGCTCTTCGGTCACAGCAGCTTGCCCGGCAAGAAGCCTGCCCCAAGTCGCAGGCAGCCCCGCGGCAGGCAGCCAGCGCGGTCGGCTCCCTGGGAAACCACTTGGTCAGGAGCCAGGCTGCAAGCTCCCTGAGCAGCCAGGTAAGCAAAACTCAGGGGAAAGTCCAGCCCCGTCCTCCCAACAAGAACTGTTTTCCCTACGCTTGCTCTCCCACGGGTAATGCCTAATTCTGGTCTTTCTGTCCCTGCTTGGGAACTCAGAAGCAAACTGACTAGCTGGTGTTTTTCATAAAGTCCCGCCTTCTTACAGAAGGAACAGTATTGCTGTTGCCACTCCACCTCTAACCTCTGCCTTTTGGTTTCTCCTCTCCCAAAAAACAGCTCCAAGCGCCTGGGTCTAGCAAGGGCCTTTCTCCTGAGGCACTAGCACGGGGTGACCTTTGCTGTCCCACAGGTCCCACACAGCAGCAGCGGCAGTGACTGCAAGCCCTCAGCTCCAGCACTCTTACTTAATAGGGAGAGAAAGGACTTGGCACCTGAGACTGCTCCACAGAGCATCAGGATGTCAGCTCCCTCCAAGGCTCTATCTGCCAGAAAGGGCTAGAAATGCTTCTTCAAAGAGTTAAGATACACATTTCACAGGTATTCACTATGTGACTAAGGAGACTTTATTACACATCGTGTGGCAAGTGGACTTGCAAAGTAGTTTTTCAGACTCAGAGATGGAAACATAGCATTAAGGCTCCTATTTTGAAGTGCTCGTCCATTTCTAATGCTGGAGACTTCAGACACCCACATCTCAGAGGAGCAGAACCAGGTAAGCCAACAGTACGGGAGTTTTTTTGAAGACTGTGACCTACGAGACCCATAAAGGTCACACAAGAAGTAACAGAACAAAAACTGCAGCTTAAACACTCCTACCCCTAGTTTTATCTCCACACTGCCATCACTAAGTATTAAGGCACATCCTTTCACCCTGTCCTCAAAATATAACATTACTACAAAAAAGTTTATTGAAAAGGTCTAGGGGAACAGGTCTTTACATCCCAGAAGAGCTCTTGACAAAGTAAGTTCAGTGGGTGCAGGGTGCCAGGACTAGGGGATAATTTTTAAAACTGTGCAAAGCCACCAGAGGATGGGATGTCTGAAGATGCTCAGCTTTCCTCTTCCCTGACCCCACCCACAGCATACTGGAGTACAAGGCAGATCCACAGTGAGTCATACCATGTATTAGCACCTCCAACATGCCTGGCCATTTAAAAAAAGTTCATAGTTTTGACCATAGCTACTCCTAGCACATTTCCCAGCTCACCACTTCTCAGCAGTAAGCTATCGTCTAAAGCAAACTCCAGGGTCTGCACATTAAAAGGACTGCAAAATAGAGCTACTTTGCCTATACAGAAAAAAAAATCTGCAACAGCTGCAACTTTCCATTCAGATTTTTACCAGTATTTTATAAATGTTAAAACCATTTGCCACCCATAGCGCTGACTGACGAAACTGAAGGAAATGCAACAGTGTAAGTGAACTGGAGAGGTTCGCGAGGACTGCATCCAACACAATATGCACCTTGTTGCCTGACAAACCTCTGTTTCCATCTGTCATTAAGGCAACACTTTAAATTAGTCTAATGTTGGCCAGAACCTTAGATTTCTCTTCAACGGGCAGAACAGCAACTAAAACCACAGGAAGTTTGGCCTGAGCAAGGTGGCTGAAGACCAGGCCTAGAGCATCCAACCTGTTACCTTCAAATGACACTGGTTACCCACAGACCATGATAATCATCCATTTATTGAAAGCTCCCCAACGGCACTGACAGCATTTTCAGGGACCTCACCATCACCCCCGATGTCCTAACCATGCAACGTGGGGGTTCGTGTGCATGTGGCCATAAAACTTTAATGACAAATACCCTCGCTCTCTAGTAGATACACAGGAAAATGAGTCTTCAACTACACAAAGCCCAGGGGAAAAATAAAAATTAAAAAAAAAAATAAAAAAAAATAGCCAGGACCAGAGCCAGAGCCACGGCTCGGAGGTGCGGGGAGGACCGGCCCCGGCCGGTCGGCGGTGCGGCTGTCCCGGCCCGGGAGGCACCGGTGGCCCGGGGCAGCCTCACCCCGCCTCTGCCAGCCCCCGCAGACCCCCGGTAGATTCCTCCGGAGGGCGGACACACCAGGCCGCCTCTCACCGCCCGCCGCGGGGCTGGTTACACGGTAACGGCCCCCGCCTGCGGCCGCCTCCCCGCTCCCCGCCGCAGGCCCGCGGTCCCCGCCTGCCCATTCCCCGCACGCAGCAGCGGGGCCAAGCGCCGGCGGCGGAGCTTCGCCGCCTCCTCTG
>WHYT01016727.1:148722-167625 GCA_009806455.1 Tetrax tetrax
CCATGGCGGCGGCGGCGGCAGCGTTGCCCGGCGCCCGGGGGTGCCCGGCGGCGGGGCTGCTTCAGCGGCGCGGCGTCCCTCCCTGCGGTGCGGGTGTGCGGTGAGCGCGGACGGAGGGAAGGAAGGAGTGGGGGGAGAGCAGGGGCTTCTCCCGCCCGGCGGAGCCCGCTCCCTCCGCGCTACATGACGCCCCCAGCTCCCTCCTTCCCCGCTCACACGGCCGGCCCCTCCGCTCCGCGCTGCCCGGCTCCCCCTCCCGGACCGGCACCGGCGGCTGAGGTGCGGGCGGGCGGAGGCGGAGGTGGAGGAGGCGGTCGCAGCAGCTGCCCCCGCCCTGGGTGGGCTGGCGCCCTCGCCCCGGCCCGGCCTCCTCACCTCGCGAGAGCCGCCGGGAGCCGCCCGCCCGCGCCCACCGAGCACCCGGCGGCAGAGGAGGCGGTGGCGGCGGCAACCGGGAGCATCGCCCTCAGCGAGCCATCGCGAGGGGGGAGGAGGAGGAGGAGGAGGAGGAGGAAGAAGGCAGCGGGCTGGGAAATCCAGCCCGGCGAGGCCGGCCCCACCTCCCCCCGAGCGGCCCCCGGCGCTGCGGCGGGCCCGGGAGGGCGGCGGCGGCGGGGGCCATCTGCCGGCGGCCGTCGGTGGCGCGGTTCAACCGGTCGGGTCCGGCCCGGCCCCCGCCTCCCCCGGCCCTCCTACGAGGGCACTCTGCCACCCGCGGGGGCACCTTCGGGTTTTGCACGGCGGGAATTCTCCTCTGGGTCCATGTCGTTCAAAGAGGTGGGGGGTGGGTGGTCGCTGTCGTCAAAGCCGGTCCTTGCCGCCTGAGCAAGGGATCGCCCAGGCTGGCTCGCTTCAGGCCGTGGAAGTGGAGAACCTTTGATCCAGAACTCATCTGCCTCTCCCTCACTCCCCCGCCTTATCGCCATAGGGACGGCGGCAGCTTCAGCACCTGTTGGGAGATAACGGCCTCGCCTAGCAAACTCACTGCGCGGGGAAAGGCAAGTCCCTGAGGTTGTGCTACGCTGAAGGGAACCAGCTGAACGTGCCTCCTTCCCCCAGGACCAAAGAAACACCCACAAAACATCAGCGTTTCACTTTGTTGCACTTTACTGCTGTTAATTTTTGTCGTGCATAAGAGCCACGTTATAGAAATGCAGCATGCAAGCTGCCGAACTGCGCCTATAAAAATAAGGACAAAAAAAAAGCTGCTTATTGGATGAGAGTGAAGGAAGAGGCTCAGCAGCTCTGGAAATCCTTCAGCTCGCTTCTGGTAGCGATGCCTAGTGTCAACGAAAGGATCATTTTCACTGCAGCAGGACTGTGATTGGTCGCCCTCCATCCTGAAGGGGTGGATTACTGCATAAACCTCATGTTTCAGGCACTCTACAAGTGAGTGACAGATCTGGGAGATACGAGTCATTTATGTCTAATTAAGAAACCTGAAATGCATTCAGTGAGAGCAACGGTGTAAATCCAAGAAGAGTTGTTTTGCTGGTGCAATACCATACTGCTGCACTCTGTGACTGCTGCATAGCCTGGTCTTCAGAAGAAACATGACTAGCAGTTTGAAATTGGTGTGAATTGTCAGACAATTTTATTACAATTCTCCACGCCACCAACCAGCTCTGTAAATAATTTCAGAGATGATTTTACCGATACAGGCAGGATTACTACAGAAATGGCTTCAATTTGCTCTCTTTCCAGTTTGCTGTTTACATGTAACAGATAAGGACATCCTTTAAAAAAAATAAACAAAAAATTAATATATTGCTAAAAGAATACAGTAAAGAAGCTGTGTGCTTTTAATATATAGCAATGTCAATCAAACCTTATCTGGATATGAATGTGTGTGTATATTTTTTTTTATATGTATATATAAAAATACACTGTATTCCTTTTCTGTTGACTGTCCTCTGCTCTCGTTTCCTCACTGTATTTGCATCCTTTTCTGATGTATGCAGAATACCTGCTGGCTTCTTCCTTTCCTTCCTAGCAGTCTTTCCTCACTCAGTAGAAAACTGCTTTTTCTTGCTTGTTGTATACACGCAAGCTTACTTCCATGGAGGAACATGGGCCTCTTTTGGCAGGAAATTAAGAAAAAATTGAGAAGTTCACATCTTTTCTAATACCCAGAAGGGAAAAATCAGATCATTACGTCTGCATAAGAGAGGCTGTGTAATTTCATGTGGTTACTTCCCTATTGAGTCTAATACCCT
Organism: Tetrax tetrax; assembly: GCA_009806455.1. Lineage (NCBI taxonomy): Eukaryota > Metazoa > Chordata > Aves > Otidiformes > Otididae > Tetrax > Tetrax tetrax. The sequence continues at coordinate 150,939 of WHYT01016727.1, forward strand.
GTGTTCAGCTACAACTTCCAGAAAGATATCTGCTCTTCCATCACTATTGACCTGCTCTGCAAAAAAATGTACATTTTTGGATGTATGACCACTTATATATGAAGCATGACAGTTTCCCAAGCTGCACTAAACCACTTCCTCGTTGCTTTCTGACACAGTAGTTGAAGCATGGACCTTTCATCCTTGGCTGCTGCCAGATAACCGCAGGCCTCTCAGCATGCATCAGCTGCAAAAATGATGTGTTCCTTCGAGTCCTGCCTGCCTGCAGCATTCTGCTGGGATACTGCTGGCACCTCCTCCCTCTCAGCTTCCTACCACATGGGCTGGCCAGCACAGCGAGCCCAGGATGTGTAAGGAAAAAAAAAGAATGAATGATGGTAGCAGGCAGAGCTTTTTTGGTTGGTTTTGTTTTTTTAATCACCAGCACTACAGGCTAATGAAGTAGCACTGCCAAGGGCACTGTATAATTCCTGGTGTGACGCCTAGAAGACTGGACCTTGTTCAAGGTAGGGAAGGTACAGACTAAACTCCCACGGATTTGTGGCCCCAAGGCCAGGTTCAATCCACAAAATATATTGTTTCCCACTCCTTGTTCCCTGGACAGGAGGCAGAACATGACTGCCCAGGCAGGCTGCTGCTTCCTGCTCCTCCAACTACAGTAATGCCTGCATATTGGTGCTATCACAACAACAGCCTAGCCTGTGAAAAGAAGGATGTTTCCAATCCCAAGGGTCCACCTTCCCCCGCAGAGAGGACTGGACCACTTTCCCAGGGTTCCCAAACAATCGACTCCCAGAGCCTCCCGAATGGAGACTCTTCTCTGCAATTCACAGGCAAAGCCTCACCATACTGGCTTTGCAAGGAGGTGTGAATTTTGTCTTTTCCTGTTGACCCTTACTCTCTGCTAGTCAGTTCAGCAGAGACGCAGCTGTCACAGGCATGTTCCCCAGCAGCAAGGAGACTTGAAGAAGTTCAACACCCTACCCCATACCCGCTTGCGGTTGTTTGCCACTTTCCGTGTGGTGCCAGTGTCAGAAATTGTAACTTGAATCAGTGAAGGGGGTCGGAAAGGGGATTTTTGTCATTTCAGTAATTGAATATTAATAGTCTGTTATCCCTCTTGGCTCACCAATAGAGGCACATCAGCACAACTGAGGAGAACAGAGGCACCCAAGTTAAACTGGGACAACTGGGGCCGACTCAGCTGGGTTTCCTGCCTGGTCTCAGTGGCATTCCTGTAACTCTCCAGTGCAGCCCATGCCCTGACCTGCTCTTGAGGAGTCCTTGCTATGTTAGCAGGCCCTCCTAACCTCACGTTACCTGCATGATCACAACATGAGTGCCCTAGCTAGGATCATGCTCCAGTAGTAGTGCAGCATCGGGTATCTCACATGCGGTAGGCACGTGGAGGATGGAAAGAGGCTACATTGTCTTCTGCCAGAGCAGAAGATCTATGAAGTCATTTTAAAAGTCATTCAAAGGCTAACTGATTTGCCTGCCACGAGAATGTGTGGCTTTGTTGGAGCTATTTTTTCTCTAAAGACTGCTCAAGTTGTTGTAGTTTCTGATATGACAGAAATGCTGATGAGAGTAGTGGGCTGGATCATGTGTGAGTTAGACGGCTGCAGGCACCTTATATTTATATAATCCACAGCTTATATTTAGCAGACAGTAACACAGCAGAGGGGAACTAGGAGCTTCAGACGACATTGACCAGGGAGACATTTGACACAGAAAGGGATAGGGGAGGAAATGTCCTCAGAATGGCTGCCTTTGTGCATCAGATTAACCATTAATTGCATGAGGTAACTTTTGAGGAACTTCTGACTCCACCTCTATATTGTCATGGTACCTCACACGCTGTATTGACATAGGTAGGTATAACATATTCCTGTTTTCCAGCCTGTCTGTTGCCCTTGTCCTGCTTCTCAGCCTGAATCTTGTCTTCTCCTGCAGATAAGGCAGGTGTTGATATGAGTTGGTGCCAAGCCATGCACACTGTCATAAGGTTAGGTATTCGTAGTCTCAACTGCTGCATGTCCTCCCTGCCAACTTCTCTACCCCTTGGATTATGGTTTTAGCATTGAAGAATCTGTCTTTTTTTTTTCCTGAGAAACAGCAGTATGATGTCATCAATGTTATGATGTGATCAGTTGCAAGATCCTACTCCTGCTGAAGCCAGTGGAATTATTTTGGTTGCCAACAGCAGGTATCAAACTGACATTCCAGTCACACCCTGGAGTCATCCTGCTGCAGAGCAGCATGGTGGTGGGAGGAACCAGGTGATCAAATCTGATTTGCAAAGGTGCCTTGCAGCAGAAACTCAGAATATCTCATGAAAGATGACCCAGTCTTACTAGTTGCATTTCAAAGAATAAATTCAAAGGAGTGACTTCTCCCCCAGTTATGCCTTTGCAACCCCATAGATAGTTTACTGCCCTGGTTGAATGCAGACAGAATGGAGCCATACTGTCTCCTATGCCACAAGACCAGCCAGTCAGGCGTTTCCAGGAGCAGTATGGTTTAAGGAAGTGTTATTTTCCATTATTAGGGATATTTTAAAGACCAAGAGGCAGCTAACCTGCCACTCCATGGAAGTATGCAAAGGACAATTAAGATGCATACTTCCAATTTACACCTGAGCTCAGTAGTTCATGAAGTCTGCTCATCCATGCCAGCTTTATTTCCACCCAGCCTAAAAATAATTTACAGCACTTCCAATTTTAGGGTCTCTGTATTTTTTGTTTGTTTGTCATAATTTTTACCCAATATATATATATATATCTATATATATATATATCTGTGTTCATTGTCTGTGTGTGGCGGTACCATTAAATATGATACCTGAGCCCCTCACATTGATCAGATCCATTCAGAAACCTGTAGATGTTCCAGGACTTAGGGATGTTTTGACATGCAACATTAATTAGAAAAAGAGCAGAAAACAAGTGGCTAGCTAATTGCACAATAATATTATATGTCTTATATTGCTGAGACAAAACTGATAGGAAAAAGTGTGTGGCTTACATTAGTCACTAGTTTGGCAAAGGAAATAGCACACTTGAAGTAGTCTCCTGCTGTTATCTGTGACTGAGTCTTTTCAAACCCTTTACTCTGGGTTGCTGTATGCTCTTATGATTATTTCAGTACCCTGTACACACACACACACACAGACACACACACACGTATTTTGTCTCAGTTTTAAGTAGGGTGAATATAAATGCAGCAGCAAAGATGTATATTTTGATGAGGTATACTTTGATGGTAGTGCTAAGAAGATAATTACAAAGAGCAGCTGATGCCTCATGCAAATCTTAATAGAATAGTTCTGGTTACTCTACTATATTATTATATCATCTATTTCCATATTCCTCTTCCCTCATTCATTTTTAGCAGGCATATTTGCATAAAACCAGGAGCATTGTTGCTTAAGAGCTCATCTGCTTCTGCTACTTAGGTCTCTTGTGAAAGCAAAATACTTTGCATATCCCATCACATTTAGTTAGAAACTGTTATAATTTTTATGACTTCAGATGTGGAGCTAGAGAGCAAAAGCGGACGATGATTCTTAAACACACAGCCTAAACTGGCATCCTGGTTTTCTCTGTTCTGTACCAGGCATTACTAGTGACACGTGGAATACACTTGGCAAGATACCGAATGGAAATGTAACACTTTAAAGCATTTAAAACAGGAATGCGAGTGTTGCAGCTCCTTGACTCACCTGCCACTAAGTCAAGCTACACCATTTTTAGGTCTGTGAAATCCCACTTCTCCTGTGCTAGAGATTTTCTTCATGTCAGATGTCTGAGCAAGCCTCTTTTTCTTACCGTTGACTCTTAATCAAACAACATGCCTTGATTGGGTTTCCGTCAGCCCCGTGAGATTAACTATCCCCTGGAATCGAGGTGGTGAAACATGCTCCATAGACATTATTTGTACTGTCTGAGATAACTGAAGAAGAGGGTAGATTTTCTTTGTAGCAGTGAAGCGGATGAAATGAACCTATACAAAAATAAATCTGGAGTACTTCTGACCTAAATTCCAATTGAACATTTCTCTCTCTCCTTTTTGAAAGTTTGAGCTTCTCTCTCAGCTTTTACTATTCTTACTTCTTCCCCCGTAGAAACTATGACAGCCCTTCCATAAACACCAATGCCTTTCATTCAACTGGGCAACCTCTGCTGCAAAAAAAAAAAAAAAAAAAGTTCTTTAAGTCTCAGAAAGCTTTCTCAGAAGCAGCGCATTGTGGAGAGGTCAGTGAACATGTGGTGTGTCAACAAGAGCCTTTAAGAGAGCGTGCTAAGCCTAAATGGTGAGACACGTAACCCTCCAGCTCACAACATGATTGCCCAAGAGACAGGGAAGAGGGGGTGAGAAGTGTGGAGGAAAAGTTACCTTGTGTTATACTGCCTTGGGACCAGAAAAAGTTGAGTATACAGTGACTAAAGAGAATACTGGCAGCTATTACAGGTGAATTTTAAATGCCAAAAAGCTTTCTAGCTATACTGAGCTACAGAATTTTTGGATTTCAGCCACCTTTAGGAAAAGACTGGGATGTGGCTAGAACATGCAGGAGTCTCCTCCTTTCACACAGAAGGTCTGAACCCTGGACTGTGGCAGTAATATCTTGTATAGTACTTCTGCTCCCTCTGCACAAGCTTTTCCCTGTGGAGAAGCCTGCATAGTACAGTCTGAGAACCTGCATCTATTTATGTTGGTAAACCGTTTACAGAGCTCTGTCTGAATTGTATTCAAGACCAACAAAGCGTTGGTCTTTTTCACAGAGCGGAGTACTGCCAGGTTTGATTCAGTGCTGTTTTGGGGGACTCACTTTTTTTGCACCCACCTTGCAAAATCCATGGTTGCCTCTGGCTTCAGGACGAAGGGTGCTCAGAGGATTTCCCCGGTATGATGAAATGACTGGACATTTTGCTGCAGAGGCACTGACCTCAAGCCATCAGTGCCAAAGGAGCACTTTGAGAGTAGTAGAAGGAAAAACACTTATAAAATTCCAGAGATAAGCCACAAATATGAGGAGGTCACAGAAGGCAAGCCTGCCTTGCAGTTCCATGGTACGCCATCAGCAAAACCAGCCTAAGGTGTTTCTGCTCGCCCTATTACCACATTTCATAGTCACTTGATAAAGTGTACTGGTTTGGGCTCAGAGAGAGTTAATTTTCTTCGTAGCAGCCTGTATGGTGCTATGTTTTGCAGTTTTGATGAAAACAGTGTTGATAACAATGCAGGGCTGTGTTAGGTATTGCTGAGCAGGGCTTACACAGCATCAAGGACTTCTCTGCTTCTCATGCTGCCCTGCCAGTGAGTGGGTTGGGGGTGGACAAGAGGCTGGGAGGGGACACAGCCAAGACAGCTGGCCCAAATTCACGAAAGGGACATCCCATCTCATCCAATGTTGTGCTCAGCAATAAAAGCTGGGGAGGAGTTTTCCAGGGCTGCTGTTGTTTGGGGACTGTCTGGGCACTGGACGACTGGTGGAGAGCAATTGTATTTTTTTGTATCACTTGTTTTTCTTGGGTTTGTTTTTATTTTTTTCATTTCCTTTTTTTTACTTATTAAACCGTATTTATCTCAACCCGTGAGTTTTCTCACTTTTGCCTCTCCTATTCTGTCTCAGTGAGGGAGTGAGCAAGCAGCTGTGTGAGGCTGAGCTGCCTGCCTGGGTTAACCCACAACACCGGGCCATTACAACTTTTTGTAGGGCTGTACTGTAAACTAGGTGAGAAGATCCAAGTGAAAAATAAGTCAGAATATAATGATGTTGAAATTGTACTCGTAAAGGGCAGATGCTCCAGAAAAATCACAGCTGATCTTTTAACTCACTGTGAATGCTTTAGACCACTCTTCCATTTCTCTAATCTCAAGTCACCATTGAAAAGTATTTGTTACTAGAAAAGAATTGCCCACATACTTACTCAGAAACTAATCAGTGATCTCCAAAGCATGATTTTATTAATAACTATTTGCAATTTCTAACCTCCAGCTACATTTTGATCTCAGTTGCAGATACCTCCCAGCTAGGAGAGCAGAAACAAGACCACATTATTTAGGCAGGGACATAAAGATAGCAAATAGGGAACTCTATGACTGACCATAACATTCACAATTTGCAAGCTGCACTTTTCAGTCAGTGGTATAGGTCAAATGGTATTGTTTCTGTTCCTTCTCTTGATTATTTACATAATAAACTAGAATAGCATATTTCACAATCGGCCTAAAGTTTGCTCTTAGCATATGAGCACCAGTTCAAGTGTTCGAATGATCTCTGGAAACAAATATGAAGTGGTTATTACCCCAGTGGACTCAAAATCTACTCATGAATTTGATTAGAGATTTTTTTTAAGCATTTTCCCCAGTCATCAGCCTTGGCTGTCATTTTCTGTAACGCAATTTCTCAAAGCACAAATATATCAGTTTATTATGATTATCTGCAGTAAAACAAAGCGGGGTCAGGGATGAGTTCATATTTAATTTTTTCATCTTCATTTCAACAGATAGGATCCAGTAGCCTTTAGCATTCTTCAGTCTGTCCCTAAGTGGTTAATTTACTGTTCAGAGCAGGTTTTTATTACCCTTTCTTCCTTCCCTACCTCACTGCACACACGCTGGTCTTTTTCTTTTTTTTTTTTCCCCTGCAACTTGATGCTTTTGGTTCCTTTCACTGTGTATTATCTGCTGCTGGCAGTAATCTTAGCTCTTCAACTGACAGCAAAATTATGAGGTGCTCAGTACAAGATGACAATTTTTCTTCCCTCATTCTAATTCATTTGCGCTGCCATCAAGAAATCAGCATCATCTTTTCAGCGCGTTAACAGCTCTCTGCTGATAGAAGGCATTAGCTCCCCATTCTTTAGCAAGAGGTCAAAAACAATTTTTGTTTTGTAACAACCCCTTAAATTTTGTGCTCTGGAAAATTCCATCGTTCTGATGTCAAATACCTGGGCCATTGCCTCAGTTGGCACTTGGGGCAAAAGAGGGTTTGCTGTGAGATACCAAGTGACCACAGTCAGCCAAGAGTCTTTCGTCTTTCCTAGAGGACTGTGGTCTACCACTGGCCTTGCGTGGTTGATTACTTGCTCTTCTTTTTTTTTTTGGCCTATTCTTGGGAAAGCCTCTTTGTTTCAGTGTCCACACAGAGGCTCCTGGCATTGTTTTACTGGCTTTTAAAAAGTGATAGTTAAATGTTGCTCTAGGCTTTTTTGAAGTACGAAATGTTACCAAGAGCAATCTTGGAAAAATTCTGAGCAGTGAGCCCAAAAAGAGCAATTTCCCGAGACAGCTGCCTACCGACCAACGCCCCTTATATACTGAGCATGACATTTATGGTATGGAATATTTCCTTTGGCCAGTTTGGGCCAACTGTACTGGCTATATCCCTCTCAGTTTCTTGCACCTACACATTAGTGAAGCCTGGGAAGCTGGAAAAAGTCCCTGATCTCTTAGCAACAAGTACTAACATCAGTGTACTATCAACATTTTTCACATACCAAATCCCATACTATATCCAAATCACAGCAGATACTGGGAAGAAAATTAGCTCCATCTCAACCAGCACCAGGACGAGTGACTTCCCTTATCACCAGGTAGCTTCATAATAGGAAACCTCAGTCAGTGTTACTCAAGCTCATTCACATTCAGCGTTACAGAAGCCTAAAATCTTTGTCAGACAACTTGCACTGAATTGTTCAGTGACCACAGTTGTGTTTCTGATGGGGGTACAGGCAGATTACAAATATGACCTTAAATATGCCTGGTGGCAGACGGAGGGGTCTGTAGAGAGCTGCAGTGGCCCCACCGAGGTCCCCAGGCGCTGGAGCAGAGCCAGAGTGACCAGCTCAGTTCAAGGCAGCATGAAGCTGGCAGCGCCGCTCCTTGTGCTGCAAGCAGACAGATGGTCCTGGGTTTTTCCTACCTCTCTTTCAATTGCACGACATTTAAATGCAAAGGGTAAAACTTGCAGTAATTCAAAACCAAAATATGGAGAATGAGAGCTGGAAACAATCTCATTAAAAATATCCTAAACAGTGAAGTATACAGTGCAGTACACATACTGCAATGCAAGGTTTGCAGATAGGGCTGGGAGGAAGTAGAGGTAGCAAACTGTCGTTTTGGGTGAAAATAGGAGTTGAAGAGCTAATTCAGCATTCACCTCAGCACAGTCAGTGTCCTGGTGAAGAAACCAGCAGGACTCCTGGGCTCTGCAGCAGCTATAGCAGGACATGTAAAGGATGGGGTTTGGAGAAAAGAAACCTGTTCATCTAAGGGAGAGGTGGATATCATAAAAAAAAAAAAAACAAAACAAAACCAAAAAACAGTATTTTGAAAATGTAGAGGAGATCCAGGTTGCCTCTACCACAACTATGAACAGGGCATCCACAATTGCCATCATGGCTTCATCCCACCCCGGAGAGAATTGGGGGGCTCCTGGGGAAGGGTATGGACACCTCATCCCGTTGGCTGAGCAGGAACAGCAGGAACAACCGGGCTGGCTGATGTGCAGCCCTTCCCAAGAACAGTCTTGTAGGCACGTTTCCCAGCAAGCTACGAGGTCCGTGAACCTTTAGTTTATTGCTGCTGCCCTGGGAGTAGCTGTTATCTATTTCCAATTTTATATCAGATGGCATCTGAAATTAATGTTCTTTAATAAGCAGCAAAATATGTGTTGTCAGCATCTCAGGGTGAACATAGATACAATTAGACCTTTGGCAGAGCTTATTTATGCTTCACTTGCGTCTAAGGGTGCTTTTCAGGTTTTGTCCCATGGCTATCCTGAATTGTTTGATTTATTTATTTAGCCATGATTCAACAAAAAGTGGAGGGAAACTGCCGCAAACACAAAGACTTCACTCCTCCTCACTCTTCCCAGTTGCACACACCCCACTGAGTCATTTCCTTTCTCAGCAAAGGAATTAGGCCCCTGTGATGCTGTATTTCCAAAACAAGGATGTTCAGCCACAAAACCTTTGCCTCTGTGTTGGGGAAAATGTGCCAGACCTCCTCACCACGCACAGAAAGGGGACCAGCCCAGGCACACCATGTGCCCCAGTTAGCTCTGGGAGATGCAATACATGCCAATATATTTAATGCAGCATGCATCAGAGCATGGAGTGCAATGTGTACCAAAGCTGCTGAGCTGCGCGGCATCGGGAGATGCTCACCCCTCCAAGCACGGGTGCTGTGGCCAGATAGGAGCACAAGGAAATGGGAGGGGGTGAAAGCTGCCCATTGAAGTCTTTTGAGTTCCCTATAACACCTACACAAAGCAACCCTTCCTGAAGCAACTCCCTGCTTCACCAGGCTTAGGATCCTCCTTGTTTTTTTCCAAGGGCATTAAATAATCATTTGCTTCTCATTTCCTTGGAAGACCCACCTAGTTTTTACTAAGTCTCTTGCTGAAGTGCAGCTTTGCTCTCCCCAGAGACCCTTCGCAGAGCTTGCAATGTTTACTGTCTAACGATGATTTCCACATGAAATAGGCTTGGTTTGAAAGAGAAAGTGTTTTCTTGGGCTGCCAATCAGTCACATCTCCAGCAGTCGAGCTGGCTTTCTTCCATCTTAGGCATCATTGCTAGTAATCAAGGATCCTGCTGTCAAGCTCCAGACTCTGACTGCGTCTGTGTGACCGTGTGGCCGTCAGCTGATGCTATCAGTGACAGCTTGATGGATCTGGTGGCTCTGGTACAGTCACATGGGGGAACCTGCTGCAATGAAGCTCGCAGAGCTGGTGGCTGCGTGTGCTGTAGAGGGATGCTAAGAGGCGTGAGAAGCACTGAGGACTAACTGACTAAGGTCAGGAGATACCTACCAGGGTAAAAACACACTGTCTTTAGTCAATTTTCAGAGTGTGATGGAGACTATTTTGCTGTGAACTAGACAGAAAGAGTTTTCTCCCCTTTCCAGTTTTTTCCAAACCTGGAAAAAATTCCTAACAGGAGACCTAAATGCCTCCCTCTCTCCTTAATATGACACCATGGAGCATAAGTTCATGCATATTCACACACAGTCTTGCCCACAGGGAAAAAAATATAGCAGCACTGAAAGAGACAGTTCAGAATACCACTAAATTACATGTGCTGTGTAATTTGTATTTTTCCTCTTTGGCAAATCAGCACTATTCTCTCCTACTAGCACTCGGGGTGAGTACCTGAATGCAGAGCTGCCACTCGGAGCAAATGAAGTTCACCCGGAGCACCCAGAGGAAATTCAATGTCCATTAGCTGTGGTAAAAGGGAAAAAATGTCTTTGCTACATGGCAGCTGGACTATTAGTGCTCTGTTAGGATCTCTGAACACAAAAATGATGTTTTTAGAACATCAGTTGGCAAAAAGGTGTTTCATTATTAAAGCGCTGCTGAAAAATCTGACTATTTATCAGACATTTAAGTGGTGCCAAGCTTTTTGAAAGCCTAGCTTCCCCTTTTCTTTTTTCTCACTTTTTTTTTCCTTCTGTCACTTGTTATTCAGAAGTGTTAAGTGTTTCTGGATGTGTCTCTAGAGCTTTCTCTTTTTTGCTGATCTTTTTCACATCTTTGGTAAATAGAAATATGTTGAGGAGAGTACAACTTTTAAACCCATCTCCTCAAAACTGGAATATTGCAGAAAAACAATAAGGGAATTGAGTTTTTATTTAATCCATTAGCTGTGCAGGTGCAGCTGCATATCTAATACTACAAAGCTTGTGTGTGCTCTCCTTACAAGATGAAAGGAGAAGACTTTGCAGTTGAGGTTTACTCTTGTCCTTTACATTTACTGGCTTTTCATTTTCTATTTCCCTAAAAGCCATTGATTCTGGAAGAGCCATAAACTTTGCTACAGCTCTGCTGGAAAATCATAGAGCAGCCATTAGTTCTTCTTTTGAGTAAGGATTGACACCTTGTGGCCAGAAAGTGCTAAAGAAAAAATAATCCCCTTATATTTTGACTCATCTCGCCATTCCCTATAGGGTATGGTTCTTTAACCATCTCTCTTTCTTTAACCAGCTCTTTAAAGAGTCAGAGAAACATCAGCGTAAGTATGGATTTTTGCTCTTTCCCTAGTGTTTTTATGTGGTTAAGAAGATTAAACTTCCCATCTTCCGAGGAGAGAAAATAGCTTTGAAGGCTCTGCTCCTCTAGCAGCTAGATAGGGCTTTTTTGCTCCAGCCAGATCATCCTTTAGGGAGAGGATATCTCCCTGGGAGACTTCACTCCCAGTCCTTTGCTGGAATCTGAGGAATAATTTTTCTTCACTGGAAGCGTTTGCGACACCTGGGTAAGAACGAGCAGTGGAAATTGCTGAGACCCATGGGTCCCCAACACCTCACCAGCCCGTTTCAGGAGAGACCCCAGCCTAGGGAGCACAAGAAATGTGTGAGAGGTCCACCATAATCTGGTGACAGGATGAGTTTTGGCTGCTTCAGGGTGTTTTCCTGCTAATGCCATAAAACTTGCATATAAACTTTGAGATTCTCTGAAAATCTCTGGTTTCTTAATTGTCCTATTAGTAAAAATCAGGATTCTGAAAACCTTTTTAGCTCAAGGAAGTGAAAGTGTAATAGGCTTGAAACACCCCTCACTCTAACCCAGCTTTTCTTCCTACGTGGAGTTTTGTTTTGATTATTTAAATTACACTAACTCCTAGGAACATGGTGTGCTGGAGTTTGTACTAACAAAATATTCAAAGGGTAGACAGACATCGCCTCATATGCTCACTGTCTATGTAGTGGACAAGAAGTGTCAGCTAGGCAAAGCAGGTTAAAAACAAGGACATGAGCTGGGAAGACAAGGCAGTAGAGTGAAAGGGGCAAAAATATCCCAGACATTCCTGCTCATCCACTGAGTTTAGATGATGTCTGATAATAATGATTTGTACATCAGCATGGGAAAGGTGAATTTTGAGCAGAGTTGTCAGGGAGGGTATGTCTAGCTTCTTCAGATTTTGACTGAAAGCTTTTCCTAAGAATGAAAGATAATGAGGAAGAAAGTGCAAAGCATCTTCCTGGTCTTGGAAAGTTCACGGGGCTCGTTCAGAGGCTGGCCATGAAAGTGTTACCTGACGCAAGATTAATCTGTTTTGCTTATGCAGAGTGCACAACTTCTCCAAAATTATAACAGTCATCTCTGGAAGATGCCCCGGAAAAACATTCACAGACTTTTTAATGGGCAGCCATTACAGCGATGCAAATGAGCATTTGCCCATGACGGCAATGCCAAAGATGCTTTAATCTGCACAACGTGTGGAAGTCAGAATGTTACTGATTCCCAGCTCAGTTGCTGTATGGGTGGTATGATCACTTGTGTGTGAACCTTTATGAACTTGAGAGCTGACAAACTCATCCAGACCTCTCCCTTAGAGTGAGGAGCAATGCCTGTTCTGAACTTACCAGTTTGGGAGAATTTGCTTTGCATGAACATTTAGCTTGTGCAGGAGCATCCCTGGGCACCATGCGTCCTCCCAGTATACACCAACCACGTTTCATAGAATCATAGAATAGTTAGGGTTGGAAAGGACCTTCAAAGGTCATGTAGTCCAATCCCCCTGCAAGAAGCAGGGACATCCCCAACTAGATCAGGTTGCTCAGAGACTCATCCAACCTGGCCTTGAACATTTCCAGGAATGAGGCATCCACCACCACTCTGGGCAACCTGTTCCAGTGTTCTACCACCCTCAGTGTAAAATTTTTTTTCCTAATATCTAATCTAAATCTACCTCACTCTATTTTAAACCCATTACCCCTTGTCCTATCACAACAGGCCCTACTGAACAATCTCTCCCCATCTTTCTTGTAGGCCCCCTTGAGGTACTGGAAGACCACTATAAGGTCTCCCGGAAGTCTCCTCTTCTCCAGGCTGAACAATCCCAACTCTCTCAGCCTGGCCTCATAGGAGAGGTGCTCCAGCCCTCCTGTCATCTTCATGACGTTTCAGGTCAGTGGGACTAACAACTCTGTTTGCAGGTCTGTTTTTCTATCATTCTCCAAGTTATAGTTATCCCAGCAAGTGGTGTGACATGTCAAACCAAGCCTCAAACTAGAAAGCTTTCAATAAAGCAGTGATCAGGGTCCTCACTTTGAAGAGAAGCTCAGGCCTAACTCACTGTTTATTTACATTGTGATGTAAATGCTGTACTGGAGACACAGGATGCCTCCTTTTGCAGTTTTATTACAAATATTTAGGATGTCATTTTCAGGTTTCAGCTTTTGAAGCCTGGAAGTTTCAGAATCAGGAGAAAATAAATGCCTCCGTGAAACTGAGGCAAACTATTTCTGAAACATGACTTTGCAGACTTAATGATTTCTTGTATTTTCTCAATGACCTCTCATGCACATTCACAGCAGTGCACTGAGTTAAAAGTCTTTGATTCTCAATAGTCCCTGCAGTAAGCCTCAGAGGTTCTTTTTCTACAGTCATTTGGTTTTGGGGGGGCGGAGAAACAATGCCCAGGAATGTGTCATCAGATATCCTTTTCTAAGGCAGTCAGTGAGTAAAAGCATCTGAGTCATGAGCAAGTCGAAGGGAAATTGTGTCAGACTATAGAGTAATTTAAACCTATTTCTCTCCTGGCAGTTCTCTCATGCAACTTCAGTTTAAGAACACAATAGAATACAGACCAACACTTTTCTTTGGCTTTGAGTTGTGCCAGTAGGGTCTCTATCAGCTTTACAAAGTCAGAAATCATGAAGGCAAATGAGTGCGCTGGCGCTCCATATAATATTAGCTGCAACAGTTGTGGATTCTTTGTTTACGTGCATTCCAAGAGGTGAGCCACCTTCTGATAGGATTATTAAAAGAAATAATTTATTTTAAGAGTAGAGGAAGGTAAATAATAACTCATCTTTAAAAATCTTATTAGTAGTCTAAGGGCTACCTATTTTGCTGGTGTAAGGTAACCAGGTATGTTACAGTTATGAGATGTCTAGCCATTCCTTATTCTATGGGATATTACTAAAAATTATTGATGCATAGTAATAATCACTTTTATATAAATCTGAAATCAGAATCCTAAGAAATAAATGTACTTACAGAGAGTCAGTTGTGAAGACTGAAAAATAAACCAGGTGTGAGCTTCTTTCGTGATATGGCACTATAAACCATGGTGCTAGCAAAATCATAACTATACAAAAGAAGGACATAAAGTTCTGGCCTCTATAGACGTTGTGCAGCTCCTGAGGTGCTGTGTTTGATGCTGGAGTCATACTTTTCAAAAAGTTACTTCAAAGAGAAATATGCAGAATAACAAAAATACAGTCAGGGCTATGGAAAACAGAAAAGTGTTAATGATCAACACATATTTAAAAATAAGAAGACAGAAAATATTTAGGAGAATATTGAGGAGAGCTAAAACCAGGAAATATGAGAAGAAATTAATAGAAATATGATTAAAAGGAATTGATATGTTAAATTCGTAGGGGATCAAGCTTCAAAGGAAAGACAGAAAGCAGCTCGGTGAATTTGGGAAAGTATTTGACTTAAAAAGCATGCTTGATTAAGAGCCTTTTATAGTGAAACCTACTCTTATCTAAGTAAAACATAGCTACAGTAGCGTTATAATAAAGTGTTCAAAATGTTCTTCCAGGTACAAATCTGCTGTGTGCTTTTTGGTGTTTTCCTTGGGTGTATCTTTTCAAGGAAGAAGACAACCATACAGTCATGCTCAGAGCTTGTATATGAGCTCCACTCTCACAGCAGCTCCCATTTTAGGCACCCTTCTTCACGGGAACACAATCCCCTCCACCCTGAGTTCATCCATCTGAAAGGGTTTGGCGGTTCGTTTAGCTCTCACACCTGTGAAAGTCCAGATAGCCTGAAAGCCTGGTTTGATGAGTAGGAAGTTTAGGAAAAGATTAAGGGAACAATGGAATTGTGCCTTGAGTACAATATTTATTTATTGACCCATAAGTGGTACAGCTGTATTTTCAATGTTTGATGGGAAAATGCTAAGATAAATATTTCAACAGCTATGACTCTTATCTCTCCTGCTGTTATTCTGGGTCAGCAATCTACTCTGAAAGCATTTTTTGTCAGAGGTGATCTTCCTGCAGTGTTTCTGACTCAAATCTATGTATACAAGTGGGAAATGTTGGTGTATTTCTAAATCATAAATATTTGATGCTTTGTGGCAGCCCCTGTCTGGAGAGGGGGTACCTGGGGGATAGTTGAGCCTAGAACAACAAAGGTATCATAGTTACTTGAGAAATTTTCTTCCACTACAATGGTGTGCCAAGTTTATTGGTAGCATAATCCAAATGCTTGCAAATCTCTGAAATTGTTTCTAAAAATATTTAGTAAACATGTGATTATCCAGTTGAGATTTCTGGAATCATTAATCCAATTAATTTTAGAAGAAAATGCCCACAGGCCAACAAGTAAAATGCAAGGAAAAAAAATAATTAAGATCACATACTGAACTTTAAATAATTAAAAAGAAAATACTGTGTCCCCAAACAAAAAAATTCTGCACAATCCCTTTCTCATCCCTTTTAAAGAGTATATGAAATTTCCACCATGCTTTAAATTGAGGTGAAGAAGTCTTTCATCTCATCTTCCCATTTTTACCTTTCTGCTGAATAAAGAGTTGCAAGAGGCAGCCGGTTTAGCAATGAAGGAAGTTGTAAGCTTATTTTCCACATATTTTTAAAAATACATGGTGAGGTCATGGCCCTGCTGAGATGTGCAGCTGGAGGAAAGCATGATTGGAAGGTAGAATTTGCAGCTGGAAGCAGCTTCTCCAGTGTCATGCCCTGCCCTGGCCAAGGCTGCTTTGACCCCAGAGCAAAGTGATCATTTAAGATCACGTGTAGAAAAGGGGGCCATTCTGATCACTCTTTTCCTCATGAGAAACTCTGGAAGGACTACTTGCTCTCATAGCAGCCTGGATAGCCCACTGATGCTATTATTCTGGAGAAGTCCTTTATTGATGCCACAGTCATTTAAGAGCCCTCCTGATGCCAGGCTTGTCACATCAATGTGCTACTCTTTAGGGGTTTCAGTCAGTTCCCAATGAGGGCTGGAATAACTCTTCTTAACCCAAACCGTTCAGAAGGTTAACTGCCACAGGTGGAGCGAGGAAGACAATGACTATCAGAAACACTTGCAGAGCCACAGCAATATTGAGCCTACTGACAATTGTTAAAGACACCATTTCACCAGCTGGCAGCATGCTGTCCTGGGGGTTATCTACCCAAGGTAGGTGCAAACAGATAGCTTTACAGCTGAAATAGGGTATGTGTTTTCCACTTTGTAAGCACTTCAGGAATGTCCCAGGTGGGAGAAACATATCTATTCAGGGATTGCCTTGACTTTTGATAACAAATTTAAAAGTATTTTCTTAGGTGTGCAGGGTAGTTCCTCATTTCAGGGGGTTGGAAAGCCAAAAGAAAAGCACTTCTCCATTAGCACACCTCGTGTGTGATGACCTGCAGCCTGTGTTTCAATATGTGTCTCTCTCTGGTATAGGAACGTCATGCTAACCTCTTGCCGTAGCTCAGCCACGTCACGGAAAGCACCTATGGACAGAAAGCAAACTCTGCAGGTAGTTTCTGCTTTTGAACATCTGCGCTATCATAATGATTTCACCGGGGAATTATGTATTTAAGGACAGAAAGCACCATTGGATCTGACATGCTGGATAACACAGACCATCCCATCCCATCCCATCCCATCCCATCCCATCCCATCCCATCCCATCTT
>WHYT01016727.1:169831-227608 GCA_009806455.1 Tetrax tetrax
TCCCATCCCATCCCATCCCATCCCATCCCATCCCATCCCATCCCATCTTGTTCTGAGCCAGCTAGTGCAGGATAGGGTGGCTCAGCTCTAAATTAGAGTTTATTATCAAGGCATGAAGAGTGACTCTATTCACTAGCTATTAATTGCTTGGGCAAAATCCAACATAAAATATTTGCATTTGAAAATAAACTGGAAAATGTTCCGTTTAGGGAAGCGATGAATTAGGCGTTAAGGGGGACTGGTCAGTAGGTGGCACAAGAACAGCACAGGACTGCACTGCAGTGTGAGAGCTGAGCAACTGGGGTTTATCCTGAGACATCAATGCTGACTTCTTTTTCCCCCCTAGAGTATTTATAAACTATGTTACCCAGTGATTTAACTTACTGAATCATTGCACCGAAGCACACGGAATAAGTGAGTTTAGTGGAAGTTCTCCTTGAAATGCTAGTTACTGCGTCACTGAGTGCACTGTGTACTCTTGACATCGACTAACATCACTACACCTTATCGACTGCCATCAAGCATTAAATAAGACTGAATTCCTCTCTACCTCAAATAGGCATCTGACATGCCAAAGTACAATGCTCTGACATTTAGCAGGCTTGTGGTTTGCTAACTTGAAAAATTACTGCTTATATTGCTATCAGAGCATCTTGAAGCCTTTAAGAGACGTGGGGAACATAGCCCCACAACAGATCCCCTCTGCTGATGGAAAAGGTTCATTAACTGTGTTTGTTTATCAGCAGTGTGTTGGGGAAAAAACTAGTAAAGTGACATGTCAGGGCTTCAGGGACCAATTTATGGCCATCGCTATCTGCAGGAGGTCTCTGTCTTCCTAGAGAAACAGCAGCAGCCGCTAGAAAACCACGTTGCGCTGGGAGGTCAATGATGAGCACCGGATTGAGCAGTTATATTTAACCTTGGAAACACTGCGGTGACTAAAGGTGGTTGCCTTCGTTGGCTGTTGCCAAGGTTTTTCTTACTGATTGGAGTTACAGGAGCAACACGACTGGGTGCGAACTGGCTCAGCATTTCCTGCTTCTACCGTGCAACTGCATGTCTCTTCCTCTCCACCAAGATTTTAAAGTAAAATGCAGAAAGACACATGTACTGGGTGCCCTGCCGTGTGACTCTGATATGTCATCATTCATTTACAGAAAATAAGCTGGAGGAAAACTGAAGGTGGGGGGTAGAAAATGACGTGCATAATTAAGCTTTTCTGAATGTCTCCTCTGCGCTTTGGTGTCAGATGACTGCATGCAAATCACCCAGAATGTTATGAAGAGAATCATAATGAATTGGAAGAAATCAAGTATAAAAATGATTACTTCTGCCTACACAAATGTAAAAATATATCTACAAATACCTTATTCTAAGCTTAGATGTGTTTGTGTTTAAAAAAGAACAAAAAAGGAGGAAGACAAACATCAAATAGTGAAGAAAACAAGCTATCATCAGCACAAATATCCTTGTCATCGTAATGTACTGTCCTTAAACAAGCAAAATCGAATGCTACGTAGCTAGTCTTTTACATTATTCTTATTTATTTGTCTGTACAATTCTAAAAAGACAACTATAAGCACTATTTAAGCATAAAATACACCAAAGCCATCATACCTTTCTCATTTCAGATCTAATTTCTATTTCCAGCACCCACATACCTGCTGTTATTTATTGCTGTAAATTATGTGCATCAGAGTCACTGCAAGTAACTGGTGACACTGACATCATACCTGTGCTGAATTCTAATCAAAAAGTGACTTTCCACCAGATAAAGTTCCCTCAACCAGTATTATTCTTCAAGTAAAGAATGGGCAAGAGGGCAGGAAGCCTAATTCTAAGATGCAATTTATTAAAGGCTGGAAATATGCTGGAATTGCCTAAGGCAGCTGGAGACTGGACGTAGTGACCCAGGAATCCCTGGTATAGCAATGGTTTCAGCAGACCCAAAGCATCATCTGATGAGTCCTTCTTGGTAGAAACAGAAATAGGTAATGGTGCCCACTCATGTACCAGAGGTGTGTCGGTGGAAAAAATAACCTGGGTTAGCTGCTCCCTGTTACGCCAGCAGTGTTTTCCACCACAGTATGTGGCTAATTCACTCTGACTGGTCTCAAAATGAAATTATTGCATAATGACTCAAGACTGAAAGCAAATTCTTCATGTTTTTTAGAAGTGTTTCTGCACCACCCATTGCTTTCATTTTTGATCAGCTCCAGGCAAACAATCTGACATGACTGATGTCTGGCAAAATGTAATGGGGGTCTGTGGAATTTTGTATCTTCCCTAGACAGTGATTTGTGGTTTTGGTCTTAAATTTCCAGACTGTTTAGGGTTGTCATACTGAATCCTATGTGAATTCCCAGCATGGATGAGATAGATACACACAGGCTTTAACACAAACTTCAGGGGCAAGTATCTCCGAGGTTTTCATATTTACAATAGGGATTCAAAATACTGCTTTTAGCCCAGACCAAGATGAATCCAGTGAACTTAAAAATGTGGCTTCAATGCATCTGCTGGATTTTATCTATCATTACAATGAAAGCATAAAATTTACCTTGTTACATCAGACCAAAAACACTGACCATGACAGCCCTTTGGATGACCCCACTATGGGATTCAAATGCCAACGAAACCTGAAACTCCGCTGGCCACCGCTCTCCTGTTACACATGCTACGTGTGGCAGGGCTTGCCACCCTCCTGCCCAACCTTCGGTGGTCTCAGGGCAGGGATGGCGGTAGGGAAGGGCTCCAGGGGCCCTGCCAGGGAGGGCACTGCCGAGGGGGGTGCAACACGGCTCATGCGCTCCGGACCCACTTCTAAACTTTGCTCTTGACTGGTCAAGGGTGTGCTGCAGGAGGTGTGTATAGTAACCTCTTTCTTGAGATCTAGGGAACATTTAAGGTAAAAAAACACAAACGTATTTGCTGAGGCAAAGCTTATAGATATGAGGGCAGGTGCCTAAATTGTCGGCTCACTGGTGGAGAGGCCGTTTTGTCATGTTGCAGGACAAGTGCCTCGCACAGCGGTGACAGGGTTATGAATAGCACTCTGGGGGTTACTGTAATACCAAAAATGAAATCAGAATATAAGTAAGACATGCTGACCACCCCTACCAGTGCAGTACTGATGTGGACATGCTAAAGCTGTATTGTGCTCACGCACTCTCAGGGCCCCTGTTTCCTCACATGGCCAGGGGTGTGCGGCTGCAGGGCTGGGGTTTCAAACACAGGCCATGGTTTTGTGATCGGAGTCCACATGGGTTTCTGTAGGGCATCCTAATATCCTTGGATCTCTTCCCACTCTGGGGTCCACACAGAGGGCAGCACCTGTAGACCTGCAGATGGATGAACTTCAGCCGACACTGCAGAGGCTGAAAAAGGCCCTGTTTCTCTGATGGACACCTTCTTCCACCTCGGAGCACTGCTCGCTCCTTGCTTCCCCTGGAGATCACTCTCCCCAGGGACTGATGCCGTGGCTCCTCCACGTCGCAGGAGCTCATGTACATACTGTGCACAGAGAAACAGGATGAAATTACGCGCCGTCACCTTCATGCATAAAACATGGCATGGCGATGGATGGCAGGGCCTCGGCAGCCAGCCGCTGTGCACTTCCAGCGGCCTGGGGTTTGTCCTGGGGCTGCCGCAGGCTTGCCCGGCGGAGAGCGGGGCGTCTGGGGTGGCCCCGAGGACCGGCAGCCCCTCGAACCATGGACCTGTCTCCGTGCCTGCACTGGGTGCGGACGCGACTCTGGCGACGTGGGGTCAGACGACGCCGGTTCTGCCGTAAGTGTTGCGTCCGATCCCTCCGTGCTCCCTTTTCTACTCCCCATGACCTTGCCAACTCGCACCCATCCTGCCACACGAATGGGGTCAGCACGGAACAGGGCCCCGCGACCCCCCAATATGCACCCACATCCCTGGGTCCAGGGCTCTCCTGGAGGTAGTTTGCTCAGCTTCCATGACATGCTTATATACTGCAGTGGGTGATACTGTACAGAGATCCAGCCACTTCTGGCTGATTTATTTAGGCTGCCTTTCAGCTGGCACCTTGGAGAGGAATGCTGCCAGTGGTTCTGCAAGGGTAATGCATCCATGACAAACTGGGAAACAGAAGGGATTTCTTTGGTTCAGGCAACTATAGCGTCTAATTACTCGGGAGGAGATGCAGCGCAGTGGGTCAGGAGGATGGGCTGGGTTGGCTGGTACACTGAAGCACTCTCTCCCCTATCAGGCATGTGATATATTGTAAAGGGGATCACAGAATGAGAATGCCATTTGGAGCGGACTTTTAAAGGTTAAATATGATAAAATGAGCATGCTGTCTGTCAACACATCTGCCCTGAGCTCACATCATTTCACTATCCTAGTTTATCCATGGAGATACCAAGATCTGTTTGAGTTTTTCTGACTCATACCATTGCAGCATAGACATGAAGCTCTCACAGTTACCTTCTTAAATATTGTTTTGTCATTAATTCAACTCCAGTTTGCCTTTCAGATTCAAAATATTACTGACAGAGGTCAGAAAGACTGATTTTCCTAGTTGTTGGTTGGCTGTGCTCAGTTGCTCACTGGTTTTCAATGCTTGCAGCTTTGTGAGTATTTTGGTATGCTACAGCTTACAAAATGATCAATTTTCTCGTTGATAATGAAGTAGAAAAAAAGAAGCAGTTCTGTTTCACATCTGCTTAGGAATAGATTTACCTTTTCCATGTGAAGCTCCCTACTTTTCACAAATATATATTTGGCAGATAGTTTGGGAATGTATATGGGAACGCCTTACCACAACATTCGCTTTAAACATTAATTATCATACGAATACAGCCCCCTTACTTGGGTTATCCTCTGAGTTAATAAGAACTACTGCCAAATGCCTGCAGCAGCACTTAGCTCAAGCTGTAAGAATGGGAAATTCGAGAACAGCAGACACTCTGAATAATTGAAGGAGATTTTCTTGGTTGACAATGGTGCTATCTTTGCACATCTCTCAGAGCCCTCTTTTTATCTTGCCTCTGGCTTAGGGAAACATGGCTGCAGTGAACAGAAAGAAAAAGAGGGATAAAGATTTAAATGTTTTTGTTAATTAGTCTGAAAAATACTAATCACCTGAAAAAGTGTTTGTTGGCTTTGTTACTAGAAATGACTTATGGCATCTTTAATTAGATTGCTTTAGCCTGCGTCAGTGAGGGAGCACAGGTTTCTGTGACCTGGTGTGGCTGGTGCCGAGGCCAATCCTGAGGGTCTGCTCCCCGCAAGTTCCTCCTGGCCCGACTCAGCTTGTCCTCCTCAGCTGCCTTCTGCTGAGGCGCTGCAGGAAAATTGCTGCTATTGCAGGAGGTGTGCTACTTTTCTGTTTGGAGATGTGCAGTTTAGAATTAAAGAAAAAAAAAATCTAGTAAGAAAGCTACTGCTGGCTGGTTTCCAAAGTCCCTGTGAGCACAGGCTGTCACTGTACCTTGTTGTTAAAGCAGTCATTCAAAGGAACAGCCAGGGGACTTTGCAGTCCTTCTGTGCCTGCCCTTGTGGCCCCATTTTACAGCCGAGTCCCCGAAGGAAGCTCACTGCACACACGTGTGCTTGTGGCAGAAATGCTGCTTGGAACAAAGGCATGTTTTCAAACAGAGAGCAATGCCCTCTGTGCTGTCTCACTGGATGTGGCTGTCCATCCGGCCAAGGGAAAGCAACTGCAGCTCATACCAGAGAAGCCCTCGGAGAGGCTTTTGACATTTGCAAAATTGACTCTCCGTTTCCACCCTGCAGCGAGGGCTCATTCCAGTACTGTGGGAGACACTGGACAGAGAGCGTAAGTTCACGATACTGCTTTAGCCTGATACTGGAACTAATGAAATTTGCTTTCCTGCTGGGTGCTCCCATGTCCACGCAGATGAAAATGGCTGTGAAGCTTTCCTGGAGTAGGGCATCCCTCTCCCTGAGCTCTCTGGGGTCTCATGCAGGTTGACCTGCTTTTTTTCTTTTATTTCCCTTGGCCCAGAAGCATATAGTTCATGAACCTTGTAGGAACTTGAGGTCTTCAAGACTGCTGCCTGGCTGCTATGTTTGACTGAAGCTGGCCAGTGGGTTCAAAAATACTAATGGAAAGACTGATCAGAGCATCGTCACACGTACAATGTTTCCTTAGCGTAGCAGGCTAAAAGGTCCTGCTCATGCTGGCGTTGGAAGCTGAGTTTGAATCATACTAGTAGTATAATTGCATGGAGCAAGTCTTAAAACTGCATTGAGAAGAGTCTGAAAAGCAGCTGTTTGCTGCTGCTCCCCAAAATGTACTTGGCCTCTGGCCACCAACACATGTTAAAGTCCTGGAGATCTGTGGGAGGAGGTTTCTCTGGGTTTTCCTGACATTTAACAGGTGGAGTTTGCACAAAAAAAAAGGTAAGACTTCGTGTGGAGAAAAAGGATTGCATGTCTCTCATGCAGGACGGCAAGTTGGGAAATTCTGCTGGCTGTGTGGCTGAGAAGTGCTTTGGATGGCTTTTGCTGGCCTGCCATGCCAGCCTGGTGCTCAGAGGTTGCAAGGTCCCTGGTGTTGGGAGGTCTCTGCAGCTGTTCTGCTGGCTTGGACCCATCTGTACCACTTCATGTATCACTGTGAGCATTTGGTGAAAGGGAAGAGGTGGGGAAGCTGCAGCAGAAACGCTAAGCAACTTGTTTACAGCCATACCTAAAGTACCTAAAGGGTACTTTAGTACATTCTTCCAGTACCTAAAGGGGGCCTACAGGAAAGACTATCTTTAGCAGGACCACTTGCAATTGGACAAGAGGTAATGGTTTTAAAATAGAGGGAGGTAGATTCAGATTAGAAAAAAAGTTTTTACACTGAGGGTGATGGAACACTGGAACAGGCTGCCCAGAAAGGCTCTGAGCAACCTGATCTAGTTGAAGATGTCCCCTGCTCCTTGCAGGGGGGTTGGACTAGGTGACCTTTAAAGGTCCCTTCCAACCCAAACTATTCCATGATTCTATAATCCCAGCTGAGGCTGGGAGGCAAGACATGGAGCACCCATCCACATGCTCATCCCGTGAGCACCAGCCACCTGCAGCACCACACTGGCTTTGGTTCTAGGTCTGGGTCTGAGTCCAAGTCTGGGTCCGGCCCTTTGCAGCACTGCTTGTCACCACCACAACCGAACCTGGGGCATTGCCAAGTATCAGGGGTCTGGCTGTAGCATTTGCCCAGCAAGGGTGGGCCTAAAAGGGTTTCCTTCTGGTGCTAATGTAGCTTTCACAACCTGTAACCTTTAGGGCAAGGAATTGATGGCGAGCTTTGATCAAATCTCATTAAGTATTCATAATTAGGTACTTTTCCTCCTCACCAGCAAGGCCTACTAGAATAATGTAGTGCACAGCCCTCTATTATTTCTGCTCCAAACTGGCTGTGCAATTTAGACTAGAAAATGTCTGCTATGTATTTTGATTTGTTTCCAAGTGAAAAAAAAAATTAAAAAAAAATCAGTTGCTACCAAAAATCAGAGAAAAGCAAGAAATCAGGAGCAAAAACGTAATCTGGAAAAGTAAAATAGCAAAAGGACAACTTGTACATGAACTGCATACCCTCACAAAATATCAAAACCTACCTTATTTCACAGAACATGTAATTGGTTCATAGGGAAAAAAAATAATTATACACGTCACTGATGTTAGGGAAAGCAGTACAGAAATATTGTTCATATTTGTAAATGGAACTAATCTTCTATAAGCTAATAGATGAGCCTGGCTTTAAACTACCCCTAAACAGCAATAAAAAAAAGTGTGCTGTTTGTCCTACTCATTCTTGGTAATAATGTAGTTTTAAATGGTGGTTTTGTTTTGGGAAGGGAGGAGGAGATTGCTTTCCTGCAGAGGAGTAGACTTCATGCAATATTGGATACAAGAGCTATATTTTGCCTCTTACATCAGAGAAATGTTCTCTGGAAAACATACTGTAACGTACCTGGAGGCATGACACCCTGTGCAGTGCTGTGATATTTGCGTGGGCAAAAAGCCTTTTCACTCGGAGGGGTCCTTTCAGGACTGATGGAGATTGACAGATTTCAAACCCATCCAAGGCACGGCTCTTTGTCTTCTCAGACCTTTAATGTGTGGAAAGGAGAATATGCAAGTATGACTAATGTTCACCCATTGCTGTGCAAAACCTCTTCCCGCCGAGCCTTTGTTAGTGCTATACCCGTGCGATGCTTAGACTTGATCCTTCAGTGACTGGAAAATCATAATGGGTTTCTAGGTACATTTTGAATACCTATTAAAATGCTGAGAGTTTCACACCAATAAGTCTTTGAAAACAACCTCAAGAACATTTGCATGGTTTGTTTTGTTTTTCTTAATATCACCCCCTCCAACCATTCATTTTTACGTGCGTTTCAGAGAAGCTGGAACTGCTTTGTCATTGCTCATTACAACCAGGGAACCTGACAGCTTAATGGTGAGGCTGCAGCAGACCCCTGGCAGGGCAGCTGGCAATAAAAATGTAATAAATACATTTGTGTAACATACAATAATTCACAGGTGCCAATATTAAGAATTCCTAGGAAATGGGTGATAATTGCAATTGCCTGAGCAAGACAGACAAAAACTTTTGTAACTTAAACAAGTAGCAATAGATATTTTGTTTGTTGTATTTTTCTTCTTCCTTTGGAGAGTTGTACTCTGCTTGGTGGTAGATGTCCCCTCCCTGGAAACATTCAAGGCCAGGTTGGATGAGGCTCTGAGCAACCTGACCTGGTTGGAGATGTCCCTGCTCCTTGCAGTGGGGCTGGACTAGATGACCTCTGAAGGTCCTTTCCAACCCAAACCATTCTATGATTCTATGATAGTTATCAACTTAGCACATAACTCCCCACCCCCCCACCATTTCATCCTTTTGGATACAGCAAAACTTCAGCAACTCTCAGCTGAATTATCAGCAAGTCTGATAACTTTCATGGAGACCTAGTGTCACTCTCAGCATCAGTTAAAAAGTACCATGCTGATGCAATACCTTTTGTTGTGAAGGCACAACTGCTCCTCACTTTACATAACTCAAGCTTCCAGATGTCCTGTGAAGCCTTGTCAAAGATGCCTTGAGCTTAGGAGACAACTGCTGAATGAAAGGCCACTAAGCTTCTCCCACCTCTTGTGGGACTTAAAACAAGTTTTGTTTGGTCATAAAACAGTACTTGCCAAGGACTAGTGGCAGTGTAAGGAAATCACTCTGTCCAATAGCCAGATGTTTCCCCTTTTTTTTTTTTTTTTGCATTAAAACTGCTATGTTCATAAAGCGAGGACTTCACCGTTCTGCTGAACATCTGGAAAACCCACAAGCCCCACATCTTCAGAGCACGCTACATTACCTAATGCCTTGCGCTAAATAGCTTTGGTAACTGCTTACATAAAATCCAAAGGAATCAAATCCCTGAGTGGGCCTAGGGCCAATCTCACTTAAATCCCACTTAGAGCATACTTTGGGGAGGTGTGCTACATGGGGGAGACAGGAACTTCTCCCAAGCAGAGCGTGCAGCACAGCTTCCAGGTCTGAGCATAACACCCTCAGCTTCTGCTCTGAAGATGAAGGGAATGGAGCCGTCTATATATTTTGTATTGCTTTATCACTGCCCCCTGCTGAATTACCCCTCTGATGATCCCCAGTTCCTCTGCTCTCCTCCCTGATAACAGTAAGGGCTTAGGCTAGTCCCAAAACTTTTAGATGGATAAAATTAGTCAAGATCCCCCCTCATAGTGATCTTCTAAAGAGGGTTTCAACCCTAACTTTTTTTCAAAATAGATGAGGGTTTAGCAGTCATCTGAAACAAATAATGAGCTGGTCCAAAGCTGGTCATTTAAACAGAGTGGTTACAGTGTCCAGAGCCTACTCACTAGTGAACCTGTGCCAAATATAATGGCTGCTTTACTTAAGCTTTTTAGCTCTGTTAATCCTTTTGATCTGAGTAAAGAGTGACATGTTGGAAAACTAAGCTGGAAAGCAAAGAGAAAGTGATGAAAAGGAACAACAGATTGTGTCTGCTCCGAGTGCAGGACACCAGGGCTAAATCACTGCAAAAGACACGTAAGAGCCTTAAAATCATTAGTACAGTCACCAGGCACGGAGTGGTCGCTACCCAGAGCGTCTGGTTCGAGAAGTCCAGATAAAAGCATGTAACTTATATTTTGAAAGAATCAAACTTAGGTCTTGGCAGATGAAGACTTAAACTCAAGTGAGATAAATATGTCATTGGGGTAGATGCTATAGCACAGTGTTTATGATTAAATGGTTTTTAATCCCTTGCAGATTATGATCCTGTGCCATAGGCAAAAATTGCGTTTGTCAAGGCTTCTGAGTGCTGGTGGCAGCTTTCCATCAAAACCACCAGATCCTGAAGTTCTCTTTGCAAGCCACCTTCAAAAGCCAGCGTGGGCTGTAGTCACCCATGACTGAGCTCAAGCAGCTCAGCAAGAGCCGGTTGTTTCTCTTGAGGAGAAACCGAATTATGGAAGTATTTGTAAAGCGTCTGTGTTAAATAATGGAAAGCAGCTACTTTCTAAGTAAGTGATGGACAGCTATAGAGAATATCAGTATGCATCACGCAAATTCTAGGAGGAATACAGACCTCCAGTGAAAAGTTACCATTGCACTATTAAAATTGAAAAATACTTTTTGTTTTACTTAGAGTTGCCAGATTTTTTGAAGTGAGCTCTTCACTTCTAATTTTGTATCAGTTGTTCTCTAACATATCCACCAAGAGGTGTTTTCACATATGTGACAAGCAAAACTCTCCACTTTTTAAAATGCTACACCACTTGCTCTGATACAGAAGTCAAATTGCTCGGTAAATTCTCTGGATGCAAACTAGGATATTCGAAAACGAAAAAGAAATCAAGCTCAAATTTTCAATTTTGTTTT
The DNA here is from genome assembly GCA_009806455.1 of Tetrax tetrax. Lineage (NCBI taxonomy): Eukaryota > Metazoa > Chordata > Aves > Otidiformes > Otididae > Tetrax > Tetrax tetrax. The sequence goes on from WHYT01016727.1 coordinate 180,729, forward strand.
TAACATCCAGATTTTAGACCACTAAGACAAAACTGAAAAAAAAAATGAACAAGTTCCAAGTATTAAGGAAACAGTGTGCAGTAAAATAATAGCAAAAAGTTTGTCACCAAGTTTGTAAAACTGCTTAGCAGGAGTATCTGTTACATACTTTTGTGTGAGATGAACAGCCTTATAATGCTTTCACACAACCATGCTTCAGTGAAACTAGGCCCGTTCCTTTAATATAAAATCTGAGACGAAACTTGAACCCTTATATTAAAACGTCGTCTATTGCATTCACCAAATCTTGGCACAGTAGTGGAGAGACCCACAGTTATGGAGGAGAGCTCTGCAATGCAGAAGTGTCTCTATTTCCCACTCCCGATTGTCCACAGAGCGTGGGGAGATTGGCATCTCCCAGCTGTGGAAAACACAACCAGGCACCTGAGAGCCTGCCCGGGTCAGAGGAATCGCCTGGGGGAAAATATGGAAGATAAAGTAGCTCCCGCAACCAGCTTTACCCTACTTATCCTTTCTATTTAAAACCTGTGCTGAAGGGAGTTCAGGATCTGAGAGGGTTTAGTTTTGAGGAAGGGATGGGCTGATACATAATTGAATCGTTTCTTGTTTGGATCGGCAGTACAAAGCCAGGCTCCCACACTGAGTTCCTAAAGTTTAACCCAAAAATGTCAAATCACCTTGAAGCGGAAAAAAACTTCTGAGAAGAACATGGAGCAATTCACTTTGACTGTAATCGCTTGTATTTCCTTTCCTTTCCTACTGCAAGCACGCTGGGTAAATCCAGTATGGTCTAAAACTTAAGGAGTTAATATTTTACCTACACCTACATATGGGGTCTTTTTAATACACCCAGATGCTCTTTACAAACACTGAAGTATTGCAGCAAGTTTTTCAGGAGGAATTGAGAAGCTGCAACGTCTTGATGCAGAGATGAGCATTAGCTGATGGTATCTCTGGAATGAAAATTGGCATTATATTAGAAACTTAGCCTTTTTTAAGCACATGAGGTAAGCCCACAGCTCCTGAGTGAACTAATTGTTGCTCATTAACACTCTGCTTGTAGTAATAAGCTTGGTTAAGCCATTTCCGATTGCCCTGTGTACAATTTAATGAACATGTCTGACTGCTAACAGGGACTGACCTGGGAGCTTGACTCAGGCGCATACTTTCATGGTGCTTCCTACGCACTTGCAAATAAAAAAAAAAAAAAAAAGAAATTATTACAACTCCAGGAAGGCAGAGATGCTGAATAATGAGAGGTGTGTTGCCATGGCCTTAGCAGGAAAGACCCAAAGAGGGATCGCACAAAAATGCCGTTTCTGTGCATATGGGATGCAGAGCTATTTGGCCCAGTCCAGCAAGCCTGAGCTCTCTCTGACACATAGTCAAAAAGTTATGAGCTGTCAGGGGTAGAGGATAAGGAGAAGAGCATCATGGTGTTTTGCCAGCTATGTGAACCCCCCTGCACAGTGACCAACAGCCACAGGGAAATGTAGCAGCAGATGTGCAGGGAAGAGTCTCCACTGGAGAAGCTCCATTTCCAGTCCAAAGCAGCCCTACATGCCGCCCTTCCCTCCTGACTGATGGGCCAGCTGGTGGAGGGGAAGGATGGACTTCTCCAGGAGGTGCCAGTCCTCCCTCCAAAGTGAAATGCCATCTGCCTAGGTCATTTGCTAGGAAATGTTTTTAGCTGCATACTAGGTGATCCTCTCCTCTTCTTCACTATGTGTTTCTTCAGGCTGTGGGGCAGCGGAGAGAGGACCACTTGGTGCTCACCGGGAACGTCTGTACTGACGCCTCCTTAAGCAGCTCATAGCTTGGGCAGATGTTGCTTGGTTGCACTCTGTGAATAATTTTCACAGTTTACGTTACAGTCACAAGGGTAAGAGATTTTGAATACATATATAAATAAGAGCCGAGATTGCAGAGAACAAGTTGGTAAATTCTGAGACAAACAAATGCACATAAAAATGAGTCCCAGTCAGTCTGAATAAGTCCCACCCGCGATATCTGAAGAAACACTTGTAACTTGTTCTGTGAAATTTTCCACAGTTGCAGGGCCAGATGGCACATGTTGGGTCTGACAATATAGCTGAGCTGATCAAAGCCAGCCAGCACTGGAATCTGTGAAGAGAAACCACATTAGCAGGTTTGGATCCTCAAAAATGCTGAAATACCAAAGTCCCTTTGCAAATACCAGCAGAAGGTACCTAAATACCTTTGATGAGCACCAGTTTGTATGCTTCACCTTCTTGCAGCATTCAGTAATCTAGGCAGGTCCCACCAAGCGCAAGTAAACCACATATTTGACGTGGTATCAGGGATATCAAGAAAGAGAAAGGCTGTCCTCTCTCTCAAACCAGGGGTTGGGTTGTGTCCTGGTTACCCTGCTTACCCTCAACTGCTCAACTGCCCACACAGATGTCCATGTGTGAAATCCATGTCACCCCATAGCCCTGGCTCAGGACAGGGGCCCTTGGAAGCCAAGGAACTTCCAGAAAGCCAGAAGTTCATCAAGAAGAGGTTTTCTTCAGGGCAGGAGACAGTGGTGATCCTCATCCCATGGAGTGAGGGGCTTCTTCACAGCCACTGCCTGCTTCCTCTGCCATCAACATGTCAATATTTCACAGGAATACTCTGGAAGCACGATGAAATGGTTATTTCTAAAATCACAAGCCATGTTCAAGCATTATCCTGCTGAAGGAAGGGCAGTAAAACCACCTCTCTTTGCAGCAGATCTGCATGGTTTCTGAAGGTTTGTCAGAGCTACAGCGGGAGCTTGTCCGAGCCAAGCCTGGAGGATCAAGCACCTACAAAAAGTCCTTCTCATTTCTCCTTTTGGTATTTCATAATTGTATGTCAGTAGAAATATTGGCCCATGTCACTAATATTTTTTACGTTCATTGGCAAAGTAAGGGCAGCTTAAGCTTAAGTAAGGATTGGTAACGTACATGCCCTTGGTTTGGTTTGCAAAGGCTGTATCAAATCCAGCTAAAACAGGAAACTAACTTGATGACCTCGAAAAAATCTACTATTGTGGTTTTATCTACCCTTTCTAATAGTTCTTATCACCATTTTTGTTACGCCTCATCATCATCTTAGGAGAACACAGTCACCTATTATTTATCGATCAGATCAGTCATTTGAGATCAGTCATTACTACTGACATTGATGTTGTCACTATTTGAAAGATACATTTTTTTAAAAAAATGCTTTGGTCGTTGGGGCATCTTTAGCCTGTTGCAGTCAATCTGATACATTAAAAAAGACGGGAAAACCTTGCTTTAAAGAATTTACGTGCTATTGTCATATTGCCATTTGTATTCAAATTTGTCCATTCAAGTACCGATCAATAGAGTCTCTGAAAGGTCAGAGGGAGGTCTGGTAGACTAAAATCAATCATTTCCACAGTGCTACGCTGCTGAATTAATCAATTAGAAGTGTTTTCAAGGGTCTTGTGTGCTATTTCCAACACTTGAGAATTGCTAGACTATATATTCAAAGAGTCATGTTGCATGAATTAGCTTTTGTGGAGCATGTGTCTTTCTTTTATTTTTTTAAAAAAAGACTATTTAGTTGGTTGCAGGAAATCAGTCTCATCCAATGAACACTTCCCTGAGTAAATGGTCAAAGATGTGTCCATATGAAGGTACTAGGCAAAGCAAATCCATACCAAGGGAGTTACAGATTGTATTTTGACATACAAAAATTTGAAAACAAAAGAGAGTGAGGCATGTGAGATCACTTGAAGCTGATTCTTTGGCTAATTGTGTTGCAATTCTAACAGAAGGGGCTGTTGTGATTTCTCTCTGCATCTTTATGTGACATGGTTTCCTGCACCATATGTCACAAGCTACACAGTCCTTCCCTCTCATACGCCCGTTGAATTAAGCCCTGTAAAAGTATTAGTAATGCATTGTGTCTTCTGGAACTATGACTGGAGGTCATAATCTTATTTTTCTGGCACAGAGAACTATGTGATTTACTTTTGTACTATGACAGTTATCTTGGTATTGCTTGAATTATCAACCATAATTGCTGATGAAAATGAAAACAAGGTACTTTATGTCTCAGGTATGTTCATTAAATGTAATTTATTTAAAAAAAAAACCCTAACAGTAGCAGCAACAGATTTCATGTTTCTTCTAAACTTAAGTTTTCTTAAGTGTTTGGGGGGCATTCATTGCTGGAAGGCAAAAATATGTGTCCAACTTTTGATTTCATTTGTATGATAAACTTCCAATGTCTCCGGAGCAGAGATGCTGAGTCGATTATGCCAGTCTCCTCTAATCAACCTCTCCATAGAAAGAAAGTGCCAAAAATAAGGGACAATTTTTTTTTTTTCTCCATTACTTCATGCAGATTGTTCAGTTATATAGGCACAAAGAACGTCTGAACAGAAATATTCAGGTTGGTATTGCAAAAATCAAATTGGAGGCAGGATAAAGCTCAATAAATGCAAATAAATTGTATGCCTGATAAATCTATACGTGCTGCTAAATCCACTTGCATTACTAACACAGTATAGAGCAAGTCCAGAGGTCATGGCTCTTTGATGGCACATTTTTGATACACTAAACTCTTAATTAGGGATTTGGGTTGGTCCATGCCCCCTGCTCCATGAGATAAACCTGCCTTCTTTTCCTTCTAGACCCCGTGGGTCCCACCAGAGAATGTGACTGTTTGTTTTCCCCAGGAAGGGGTGCGGGACAAATGCCTGCAGCCTGTCCTGCCCATCCTGCAGCCCTTCAACCCCCTGTACAGGACCCAAGCCTCCTCTCCCAGGTGCTGGGAGTGAGGACCACCAATGGACTTGCAATCACCTCATCAAAGATGCAGCACAGAATCCTAAAATCTCCCAAGGGAAAGTTTCCCTCTAGATCTCCTGAAAAGAAGTAGGTACTCTGGAGGCAGAGGCTTTCAGCATGATAAATCTGATGGTCAACTGTCCTCAAATTATGCAGAACTAGGTACAATTTGTTGGTGATTTATGTCCTTGAAAGTGAAACAACCCAAAACAAACAAACCACCCTGTAAAGCTGAGGAAGAGCAGTGTAATTCCCCCATCCTGGTTTAGATGAGACCATAAAAGGACTAAGGACTAAAACATCCTGCTCTGTCTGCCAAAGGTTAAGCTTGCTGTGACCTCCTTCGTAACTATCACAGTCATCCCCTTTGAGGGATCCTGTGTATGGAGCCCACCAACGGGAGAACCAGATCCTCGCTCAGACAAAGTTAGGCCCTGCTAATCCTGTCCACAGTCTGTTATTGCCAAGGGCTCTGTGCTACATTGGGTGTATCTGCTGTGCAGCCACACAAAATAAGAAATTAAAAGGAAACAACCCATCACTCAAAACTTACATAGCTTCTCCTTTCAGCCGTAGGTCTCTAAGAGAGATCACCAAAGCTTGGCTCCTACAGAGGGCACTTTTATGACAGGCTCATCCCTGTTTGGCTCAAAGCACATGCCCCTCTTCACAAATGGCACATCCTCCTGCCTGCTAATTCAAAGGGATGAGTTTGTGTCTGTGATGCTCTTCTTGAGCCAGTTACATGAGGTCTAGAGAAACAGGTTTGGGGAAAACAACAGGACAAGTCCTCAGATGCCTTACCAATAATGAGTCTCCAAACTACTCTGCCTGTGTGAACCAACTCCAGCTCCCTCCACCCAGGTTTCTTGATTCTACAGAGAAAAAAGTCCTGCCATATTCCCAATGTCTTCATATTTTCTTGCTACAAGAAAGGCAGCTAACCATCATCACAAAAGGATTTCCTCATAGTGTTTATTCAACATTTCTGTAATACACATCATAATGCAACTGCTTTTTGCTCCTAAGCTTTATGTGGCTTAATTTAGATGGAAAAATTAGCACAATTATCAACTGAAGCCAAAAGCCACGCTGAGATGCTGCAGCTCATAATATTAAAATGCAAGATAAGATAAATGAATACATTTTTATTCAGATAATGCAGCAGCCTGTAAGGAAGGCATTTCTCATCTTCTGTGAGATGTTTTTCCAAGAGCTCTGATTTTCATTAGATAACAGCTCCCTGCCGAAGCAGAAGCATGGCTACTGCTGGTAGCTGCAGCGCAGGTGCTCTGTGCTGGCCCTGTACCCATGCAGACGGCCAGGCAGCTCCCTGCTGCCCAGGGACTGCTCACATCCAGGCAATACCCATTTTCAGAAGGCAGAAAAGGAGAAAAAGTGCAAGCAAAGCAAAGCAGACAGCTTGGAGCAGTGAACAGCACTGGGTACCAGGGAAGGGCCGCTGTTCTCCTGTTAGCACTGGCCGGGTCCTGCACTGGAAAGAGCTTTCTGTAAAGGTGGAAAGTGAGTGCACCGAGGTATGCAGCTGGAGGGTTATTCACACTAGTGGTCCTCCACCTTTGTCTGATTTGTGTCTCCTTATGACTGTGGTCAAGCTTTGGCATGATCTGGAGGAAGCTAACTTTGGTCTCATTACCTTCTGTTCCTGCTTTCATGCTAATTAGTCACAATAGTTTCATGCCATTTTTAAATGGTCCAAATACCTCTTTTTCCTGTCTTTTTTTTGTTATTAACTTACCACTGTTGTTCCTTTGTTAAACATCCAGAGATGCTATAAATAGAAATATTGAGAGAAATTAATTCTTTAGCTTGTTTGAGTGATGCTGAGTACCAGTGATGCTCATTAGCACCCAGCTCCATTTCCCTTTACAGAGGGGCTGCCGGCACCACCCGGCATTGTCTGCAGGCACCTATAGCTATGTCTGGAAGCACCGAAAATATTTTCAACATGTTACTAATTAAAGCCCAAAGCTACAAGAGGATTTAGGTGTGGCCAGGATCCCTGGCAATCCTAAATGTTGAATAATAAAGTCACACAGCTGCTTTGTGCAGTGCCAAACCACATGCTGATGCGTGTGTTAGGAGTACCACAAACACACCCAGGGGACCCAGGAAATTTTTTTGTAGGTTATGTTTTCCCAGCTGAGCTCCATGAAAGGGCTCACGGTGGGAGCAGATGAGTGCTGGTGTCAACAGCAGGGTGGATGGGACCACACACGGCCCACATAAATGGCTTTGTCCTGTGATGGAGCCTCTTCCTGCTGCCTGGGGACACTGGGCTGCTGCACTGAAAATGGTCTCAGGTCTGAGAGGTGCTGAGATATTCAGTAGCCTCTCTAGGAGTTGGTAGAGAAACTTTGGGGGTGTGTACTTACTGGTGAAAATTTTGATGCCTATGACCTTTGAGAAACTTTGGCTAGTCTGAATCTCAATGCTGCCCGTGGACCGAGGTGGCCAGGTTCCACCAAAGTTGCACTATGGGTGCAAACAGGCTTTGTTCTTTTTTGTTTGTGTTTGGGATTGGATTTTTTTTAGGCTGTCCATTATGCACAGGCACACAGGACCACACAAGAAAGCAAGCAAAATTCTGGTTTCACAGCACTTTCTGAGATGTTTGTGATTGCTAGGTTTCCACTGTGCTTCAGTCTGTCTTTTTATGTGTCTAAACTAATGTTTGTAACAACTCTTGTGATGCTGGAAAATATTGCCCTTCCTCTTCATTCCCTCTGCAAATTCATTGGCATTGCAACAACAGTCAGGAGGGACTCAGGATTGGTAAAATTAACTTTGGAGCTTCTTTGGAGGATGATTTTTAAAGATAGTATAACTGGTAACATATGTATTTTCTAGTGACCTACTGCAAGTAGATTAGTTATTGCTAAAAGACTGTTTTAAAATGTCAAGAACAAGATCAAAGGTTTGGTTTGGATTGGAAGGCATCCTGCTGGAATATCATTTATAGGTGAGTGGTTTTACTTGCTAGGTGCTGACATTTAACATTTAGCAATAGGAATACTTAGGGAGGAGAACTTGGAAATGCTATGAAGCTGCAGTACATTACTGGAGTCTGTGGGAGGACCAGATGCCAGATATAAAGTACTAACTTTGTCATTATGTCTAATTATATAAACTGTATCATGAAGGGGTCGGGAATGTAACCCGGTTTGTCTGAATTTCAGCATCGTTTAAGTCTGTTCTCTCACTGTGAGGTAGTTGTTCTGTCTGAAATAAGACTCCTCACAGGAGATAAGGACACATACTCGCTCACTGGTTTCCACATTAAATCTTTTCAGAGCTTGCAATGATGCTAGTCAACAGGTTCAAAAACCTCTGACGTTAGTAGGAAAGTAACAAATAGTTGCAGTGAGTCAAGACCAAAGGAGACCTCTTTTTCAACCTACAGATATAACTGAAAATGCAAAGACATGCTTTTGGACACAGAAGCTCTTCTTCAGGTTAGAAGCAGTAGACTTGAACACCAAGGCAAGTGTACTGGGAGCTAATTAATACCTTCACAAAACTGCAGAGTTTATCTTAACAATGCTAACCATTTAGATATCTCAAGAGAAAAGAGTGGCTTGTAACTGTGGATTAATGGGGAATGCTAGACCGAAAAAGTGTGATGAAGTCATTAGCTTCTGTCATAAAGACAATAAAAGAGATAAGGTAGCTATCACATAAAGGTATTAGCTGGGATAAGACATGGGCGAATTACTATGTGGCATGAAATCAATTAATCTGTTGCACTTATCATTTTTTAATATTAGTAGAGTTATGAATTTTACTTCCCTATATAGTCTCAGAAATATTTTGTGGGCCTACCTTAGTTTTTTAGGTTTAGGGTATGTTACAACATGAAAGCATGAATGAAAGCAGAACTCAAATGCAGAAAGTGATGATATTGCAGTGTTGGAAAGAATAGCATATCACCTTCCTTCTGTGCCCTGGGCAGACACAAGGCCTTTGGGACACTTCCCTATATTGGGTGATGTGGTGGGCACTCATGAGAGAGGAACTAATAGTGCTACTTAACACCCAGCAACATGGTTTCAAGAACAAGCTAGCCCACAAAGCAAGAACAGTTCCTGCTACGGCTGCAGCTTAAACCTTAGTCTCAAATGTCCTCAACCCCAAAGCTGTCAGAAGTGGATCATTAAAACCAAGTTCATAGAATCACAGAATAATAGAGTCATTAGGGTTGGACGGGACCTTCAAAGGTCATCTAGTCCAACCCCCTGCAAGGAGCAGGGACATCTCCAACCAGATCAGGTTGCTCACAGCCCCATCCAACCTGGCTTGAATGTTTCCAGGGACGGGACATCCACCACCTCTCCAGGTAACGTGTTCCAGTGTTCTACCACCCTCATAATAAAAAAAAACTTTTTCCTAATAACTAATCTGAATCTACCTCCCTCTATTTAGAAACAACTACCCCTTGTCCTGTCACAACAGGCCCTGCTAAAGAGTTTTTCCCCATCTTTCCTGTAGGCCCCCTTGAGGTACTGGAAGACCGCTATCAGGTCTCCCCGGAGCCTCCTCTTCTCCAGGCTGAACAGCCCCAACTCTCTCAGCCTGACTTCATAGGAGAGGTGCTCCAGTCCTCTGATCATCTTTGTGGCCTTCCTCTGGACCCTCTCCAACTGGTTCACGTCCTTCTTAAAGTTGTCCTCTCTGAACTTTAAGAGGCCACTGCTTACCACTGTCTGAGAGCCTAGAGCCAGTGAAAGGTATGTGCTAAGTTAATGGGATTGACGAGGAATGAAGAATAAAGTAGAGAATTTACATAAAAGCGAGGTAGGAAAGCCTGCTAGACTAGTTAGATCCCAAAGAAACCGTCACTGGCTGCGACGATCTTAAAGAGAATTTTTTCTACTTGGCTACAGCTGGGTTTCTGTAAACACAGATTGTTGTTTGATGGGTTCAGGGAGGAAAATAGTGGTAAGGGAAGGACGGCTTGCAAATGCCTTCTCTGAGCATTGAATTCTACTCCTATGTATCTTTAGGCAATGGAGAGATTTCTTTTCTTCTCCTTCTTTTCTTTTTCCTCATTTTTTTTTCTTTTTCTTTAAAGAGGGTGCTGCCAAGGGGTGTGCTATGGCAGCAGCATCCTGCAGTATGTTATTTGCTTCCTTCCTAATCAAAATATTATGGAGTTGTTATTGCAAACCCGTGCTGTAATTTTGGAAAAGTAATCCCCAGCATTTGTGGGATTACACTCCTCCCTGCCATGTAAACTTCCCAAGCAAATTCTCTGCCAAGATTTCAAGTGTTCCAATTTCAAGTTATTTTGATCTTAATCGCCGTTGCTTTTCCTTAGTGTATCTTATCATTAAAGATTCTTTATCACAGTCAAAAATTACATACAATTACACTCAGGCTCTGTGAACACAGGCCTTGCAGTTCAGAGGTCCCACATGTAATGAAGAGGGAACAGAGAGTTACCCAGGCTGTGCCAGTATGGAGAAGTACAGACTTTCTAGCTTCAGTTTGAACTGCTGGAATTTGTCTCACCTAGCTTTAACAGACCATGTGTTACGCATCTAGGTGACCCCTCTAACTTCAGCTAGTTTGGAATATAAATCTTACTAAAGATTGCTAGAATTTTCCAGTCTAAAAGCTGCAAAGTTTCACCAATAGAGCCATGACAGCAGGGGTATAAAAATGAAGAAATTTTGAGTTGTGACTGGCCTCCCTAGATGATACAGTAACACAAATAGGTAATAAATGTCCCTTCCCGATTCCTGAAAGCTTTCTGTAGAGTTGTTATTTCTGTAAAAGTCCTGAGGGCATTCCCCCAGCAGCTGCTTTTCGGCAGTTGTTGAAATGCCTGCCACGCATAGCAAGGGCGTTGACGGCTTGAGCTCCCTTCACACAAACTTGCTGGCAGACTTGCCAGTCAGTCATCAGCTGCACTGCTGAAGATGGCTCCCCTTGGTGCCTTCTGCCTCATGGGAGGCTGCGCTGCCTTTGCTCCTCACGCACGGGTTAATTCAGAGCCAGAGAACAGCATGTAACACCCCAAATCTTTGTGCTGATCCTGGGGCTGTTCTTCCTTAACGGGAAAGAGCTTTGTGTACTTTTGGATGATTTCATATTTGAGAATTTATTTTTTCAAATGTGTTTCCTGACCTGCCTGCTGTTCTGACTTCTCTGACATCTGGCCTCTCCCAGCCCACTGCTCCTGCAGCAGCACAGAGCATTGCGTGGTACTGGCATCCTGGTGAGACTCAAGTGGTATAACCCACGGATTCATTTGCACTCACACACTCAGAGACTTATTTTCACAGCCTGTGTTAAATTCAGGGATTGACATACTTGATAGGAAGCATATCTTCTAGTATGGCTGTTTAGAAAAATCCATAGTGTATCTTGGGTCAATGAAACACTTCACACACCAAAATGATGTATCATGCACACAGTGCACTTGCATAGATGTGTTGAGGTAGATGGAGGCAGAGACTATAACCAAGAAACCTACAGAAAAATGGCTTTAGGAGAAGAGTTTTGGCACCTCTCACCATCCCATGGAGCAGATCGGAATGTGAGGTGCTAAGGTGCCAGACAAGAGCACACAGAAAAGTCAGAGGGCTTCATTTATCGACCTTGGAAACATTTGAGGTTGACACTCCAGAGAGCTGACAACACTTGGCTATGGCAAGGTTAGCACTGCATACTCAGCCAGACATGGAACGAGAGGCTAAATAAAATACTCACACACAGTAGGACATCTGTAGCTCCACCATACCACATGCTAGTGAGGAACAACTATCCACATTTCCCAGAAAAATGGGACACCACACCCTCATTAGGCAAGCACCAGTAGAAACATCCACGGAGTCATTTGAAGTCCTGCCTCTTCCTGCCATCCAAGAATGGCTTTTTAAAAGTTTTAACAAATATTTTACTTCAGCCGCAATCTTGATAACATGCAGAAAGACTCTGTGTGTGTCAAAACCTCCCTGTGATGCTGAGAAATCAAAACATTCACTCAGATGAGTTTTTCTTCTCTGGGGGCTGCTGGGGTTGCTGGACCATACTTTGCAATCTTCCCTTGTTTACACTCTGTCTTCTCTGGGATTTCAGACCTCATGCAAAACAGCATTCTCCTGCTGGGACAGTCATGCAAATAAACCACTTGCTGCTATTTTATGACTTTCCTTGATTTTCTCAGTGAGACATTTCTAAGCAGCAATCAATAAAAGCAATACCACATAGCACCATCTCTTTGCAGCTATTAGCTGGAGTGCTCTAGCGCTTGCAGCTGGGCACTGGGCATTCCCAAATGTGCGCTGACTTAGATATGAACCTCTCTGCCTTTTATTTTCTTCATTACTGGTTTTAATAAGTCTTTCCTTACGTAATTTCCTTTGCTTGTGAAAACTACCATGACAGATGATGTGTGATGCTATTTAGAAAACTACCAGCAGCAGATGACGTGTCATACTACTCAGCTGAATCAACCCATCCATTCCCTGCCACACGTAACACAAGTTTTGCCTCTCTTTGTCACATACAAAAAGAGTTTTCCCACCAAGACCAACTCAAAACTGCTTCACCCAGACTCAGCTGCTCTCCGCCTCGCCCAGTACCTCCCAGCAGCTTGTGTCCCTCTTATACCTCGTGTACAGTGCAATATCAGATGCTCACTAGCATGGGTGGCCAGCAATAAGCAGAGCTGAACCAGTGCCAAGCACGAAGGCTGTGGCAGCTCTTAAGCATCAGAAACCTCCCCTCCTGGCAGCAACAAGTATCACGTGTGGTTCAGTCTTCTCATGCAAACCTAGCTGTGAGGTCAGGGTGGGACAGTGCGGGAGGAACCCCTGGCAGGGCATGGAGAGGCGCTGGGGACGAGGAATGGTTCTTGAGGGATGTCGAGAAGTGCCAGGCTGGGGGACCCGGGAGCAGCCATGCCTGGTTTCAGCAAGGGGTCTGCTCACTCACAGAAATCATCCTGCTGCCCACTCGGTTGAGGGCCCAGAGCCAGCCACCCTGCAGAGAGCCTGGCTGGCCAACTCATGGCATCCACCCCTCGGCACAAGCCCAGCTGTTTCTGCCCATTACTATTGTAAAGTTGTGGGTATGATATGAAACCACAGCATTAATTTCACTTCAGAAAGGGGATGTTAGGCTCAAAACCGTAACTCTTTTTGACATGTGAATATTTTTGTTTCCTCAATCAACCTTTGCTCTCGTGTCAACCCTTTGACAAGTGACTGTCACCAAGGAATTCAGGGGAAAGGCTTGATGTTATTGCAGACAAAGGCTTCCTAAATATCTTGCTCAAGAAAAGTAAGGAAAAAATGCCTAATCAATATATGTCCTTTAAAATGTACATTAATTCAACATATTTGCTGAAAGGTAAATGTTGCATTGACGTTTGCAGCAGGACAGAGATGGGTTAGACTTCAGGTAACTTTTTTAAGGGTGGAGCAGTGGGACAGGCTGCTGGGAAAGGCTCAGATCCCAATCACCCAAGGTCTTAGGGAACAATTTAGCCAATATCTGTCTAGAGCGGTCTTCCCTGGGGGCAGGAAAAAGAACTTCTGCAGGTCTCTTTCAGCTCTATTTTGATTTTCTACACTTCTAGATTTTTCCTCTGTACCTCTGTCCTTAACTGCTGTCCCCGGTCAGTGTTGCAGGGCAGCCACCAGCCGCTCCCAGCCCAGTGCCAAGGGGGGAGGTAGGTGCCCTGCGGAGCGTGGGGGGAGCTGGAAGGGGAGCTCCCAGGTTCTCACCTCCTCACAAAGCCTCAGAGATGGTGATGGGGGCAGAAACACCATCTCCTGCTGGGGAGACGCGGCTGCTCTGCCCCACGCATCATCACAGACTGGGAGCCCATCCCAGCCAGCACTGAGCGGTGTCTTCAGTGCCTGGCTGGGCTGCTTTTGTTGCTGAAAAATGAACACAAATACCAAACCCTTCTCCTTTTAAGTTATTCCATTAATACGATGGTCAGCTTTTAGTGACCAAAAATCCACTTGGCTGCCAAAAAGAAGAAAAGAGCTGAGGGTTTATTACATGACAAGAGGGCACACAGTGTAGAGTGCACCCTTGGATTTGCATAAGGTGACTGAGCACCTGCTGCAATAATTTGTAATTATTTTATTGTGTCATCTTCCAACATTTTCCCTGCCCTTTAAAGACCTACTTACTGTCAGGAGGAGTAAAGTGTTTTCTATGAAGCAGAGGACTTGTTGTCAGACAGGGACCTCCTGACAATTGCTCTACCAGAGACGGTACTCTACCACAGTCAGGCTCTGTGCTGAAAGGACATTTTGCCAAGCAGCTTTAGCAAGAAATCTTTCCCTTCCATTTGCTGCCACGAGTTTGTCTGATGACTTTGGTTTTTCCTGATCTGTGCTCGAGTGTTCTCAACTCTCAACTGTTCATGAGACTTATGTGGCTTCTGAGTACTTGCTGATGAAATGCACCCTACCAACTCCACACATGACTACAATTTTCAGATTGTGTGGAAATTATACCTGATGGTCATTTCTACCCACCATGCCCACCATGGGCATTTTGGAGGTTCTTTTTTTTTTTTTGTTATTGTTTGTTGGGCTTTTTTATTGGCATCTTTTTAAAGTACAGCAATTGAAAATTTGTCTTTGGAGCCCAATTCCTGCCACCAAAGTGAAAAACTAACTCCCACTATTTGAACAGGGAAGGAATTTGTACCAGTAAATATGTGCTTAGAAAGCTATAGCAATACATTTTTATTTCTCACGTATTTTGAACATTCACTGCTTTTAATAGAGCTGGTCCCCAGGCTTCATTTCCCAGTTACTCTGGGGTGATTAAAGACACATATCCCAACTGTTTGTGCTCTCCCTCCTCCCTTCCCACCATAATGAGAGCCATAACAGGAAAAGCTGTTTCTCTACCCACCTTCAATCTGCTGTTGGCCACGAGGCTGTTTCCTACCCGGTGGCTGTGGATGCCCCAGTCGAGGGTGCGATGCTGTGGCTTTCCACAAGCTACTCTGGAAGGACCTGAGATTGATGGAGCCATCATCCTTCCCCAACCTTCAGCAGCCTCTCCTGCTCCTCACTGCAATGGGTTGTGAGGCTTCACATGGTGACTTTCACAGCTGGACTTTCCTGAGTAATGTCACCGGGACCTTGTTGAAATCTTCCATCCAAGAAATTTGCTTGACAGCTGCGCTCTGCACAGTGTCTGCAAGTACCAGGATGGGCTCTAGGCAAAAGCTGAGGGTAGGAGACGGGACTGCTTCCTTGCCCTCAGAAAAAGCCAGGAGGCTAGCCCAAAACCAAAATGCTGACAACATGGTGCATTACTGTTGGTGCAGCTAGTGTTTGCTCAAGCCTCAGTTTTAGTCTGCAGTACTTTGTGTCTGATGGTTCCTTGGACTGTCCACAGCTTGGGAGCAGAGGAGACCCCCTAACCCCAGCAGCTAACATTGACGTTTTGTGCATCAGGCCATTAAAAGCAGATCTTTCTGTGCAGCTTGGGATGTCCAGCTTGGAGGCTCCCTAGTCTCCAGGGAACAACTGAATAAAGGACATGTTATACTCCTGGCTCTTCCCCTACCAGCCCTTTCCTCAGCACTAAAATACTCAGTGAAATAGCTGCGCAAGTAATATTTTAAGAAACAAAGTGCAACAATTCGAGTTGAAGATGTCCCTGCTTCTTGCAGGGGGGTTGGACTAATTGACCTTTAAAGGTCCCTTCCAGCCCTAATGATTCTATGATTCTATTCTATGATTCTAATTCATTAAAGAGATCATTATGAACACAATCAGAAGTGA
Source organism: Tetrax tetrax (assembly GCA_009806455.1). Taxonomy (NCBI): domain Eukaryota; kingdom Metazoa; phylum Chordata; class Aves; order Otidiformes; family Otididae; genus Tetrax; species Tetrax tetrax. The sequence continues at coordinate 196,327 of WHYT01016727.1, forward strand.
AACCACACAAGTGAAGCAAAGGAAACCTTTAGGTAAAACCTGCTACTACTGAATCCTTGGCCATGGGAGAACTTTTCTGCCCAGGGCAGGTTGCAGTGGGGTTGAGGTCTGGGCAGAGAGGTGTGCTGAACAGAGGGAGAGCCCAAGCCTGGGCACAGCACAGGCGAGCAAGCAGTGGAGGTACTCTGGGCATTTTCTAGCCATGCTTCCAGCAGTACATCCACATGGTCTTGTGCCCTGGGACACTGGTGTGTAACACCTCCAGTGTCTCCGGGGCCACTGCAACTGACACTGGATCACCATGAATGCATCAGCCATCTGGAGAAGGACTGTCTTCTGCCTAAGAGGGCTACCATCTCTTGGATCTTTGGGTCATGTCCATCCAACTGCTCCTCCCATCTCCATGGCTTTAAGCTACTGCGCAGGTCCTGGTGATGCTCGACCATCACAGTCTTTTTCATTCTCTGTTCCACATCCAGACAAAACTCTCGGTACTGGCTGCAGGTACCAACATCTTCTTGCTGAGGAATACCAGCGCTGTTATTACAATATGTCTGTCCCCCTGCAGTTCCTGAATGCCACCTGCATGCTGGCCTTCAGTAAGGGCTGGCTGTTTTTTCAAGTGGCTGGCGTTTGTGGTTTTTTGGTTCGGGATCTTTGGTACTAAGGGAAAGGTGAAACTGTATGACTATAAAGAAAGCAAAAGGGGACACTTGTCCCCTTTTAAAGCTGAATTAAACCTCTGACCATCTCACCTGGTCATATAACTTCTGTTACAGGCAGAAACAAAACCCCAAACTGGGTGATTTTGAAAACTACATTGCCTATACCCAAACATAATGCCTTCTAACATTTAATTTGGATTTGGGCAGTAGATGTAGACAGGAAAACAAACCCAGGTCTTTAAAGTAAGGCTTAGATTAGATCTTTCATTTTTACACTCTGTGCAGATTTTATCTCCTAAATATTTGATTTTAGCCCTTAAATGCATACTTCCTGGCCATTTGTTTTGCAAGTGATGAGAACAGATCTAGTCTAGCAACTGTCTATCTTCTGAAAAGATCACACTGTGTGCCTGTGCTGGCAGTCCTTGCCTATTGGATGGAGGAAATGAAATAAATGAAGTTTTTCACTGTCTAGGTGATAAGAGAAATTCAATACCTTCATTGCCTACACAAGCAGAGTTTCCTTTTAATCACATAGGACTAAAAGCAAATGAGTCTACCTCCAGATCTCCTACCACGGATTCATAACACCTCCCACATTCATCACACAGAATAATGAATAAATAACTTAAGAAAAATGCCTCACAGCTATGAGTGGCATCCTTATTGCAGGAACACATAGCATTTCAGAGTGAGGAAATCTGAGGAAACTCATTGAAATGAGTTCTAAAATAGCTGCCATAAAAATTCATAGAGGGCTGGCATGAAATAGAGATGTCTTTTTCCCACAAGAAATATCACCGGGCTATTAGCAACATGGAAAAAAAAGCTATTATAACTGCCACAGAAACAGCAGGAGTAGGAGCCAGATGGTGCTGCCAGAGCACCTCGGCTGCCGCTTCACTCCCGGTGCTGCTGGTGGGTTTGCTGGGCAATGGGTACGAGCTCACCCTGTTCCCACAGCTGCTCCAGTTCTTGCTGGGAGGCAGCAACCTGTCCGCTGGCCATCAGTCACACAGTAGTTAGGCCTTTATTACTATATTTTAATTACAGCATTCTCAGCAAAGGGGAACCTCACCATGTCTAATTTCCACACCCTCTGGATAAACCAGTGAGGAGATGCCAACATCACATGAAATCTTCCTGACTTTAACCTCAACAGTGGCACCAGGAGCTGGTGCACCCAGCTTTTATTGGTATTTTTAGGCTGTAGCCTAGGGGCTATGCAGCCGTTGCAGCTTTCTTTTGCCTCTCTCATCCTCTTAGATGACAAGTAGGTCTACCCTTCTGCAACTTCTGCCAACGACTGCTCTGGTGGGGCAGAGCCGAGGAAGGGTGCTGCAAGGAGATGCTGCCTGCTCAAGGAAAGGGGCTGCCCCTGTCCACCTTCTGCTGAGCTACCGCCTTGGCAGGGTTTGCTAGGGATGACAAAAAAAAGTAACAAAGTGGAAGTATTATGAAACCTAGTCACCAAAGGAAACTACATTAATGTGCTGCATAGAGCTATTCCTTTATCTGCTGTTGAGTTTTGAGCAGTGAAATTAATAGATAATAAATTAACAGTAAAATTTGGTATACGTGATTTAGAAGTCATTCAGTCAGAATCCTGTACACCTTTTTATGCAGAAAAGTACTCATAGTAATGAGCTTTGTAGCACTTTTCTTGTTCATGAGGGTTTTGTGTGTCTTCAGAAAATCTCCTCTCTCGATGGTTCTTCTCTTAAACTAGTTATGTCATAAAGGAGTCTTATCTTCCTGACACAAGTATAACTGCCTTGCTGCCCCTGCCACCGAAAAAGCTTGTGAAAAGTGTTACTTGTCCCCAGCGAGAGTTATTTGTCCAAAGACCGAGTCCTTCGTGAGCTTCTATTTTCTTTCAGTAATTCATCAAAGGAATTATTTAACTGTGCACAATACATGCAAAGTAGCAACAATATAATATATCAACCCTTCCTGCCTTAATGCGCTTTAAGGACTCCAGTTCTCAACTACGAGTTGGCTGTGTATGAGAAGCGAGCAAAGAGCTCACTGCTGGTGCAAATGAGTGGGGTGATCCTCTGGGCTGCTGCAATTCTGGCATTTTCGGAGATCATTTCTAATCACAAAACAAGAGGAAAGGACTGAAAAGGGATCTGCTGCTTGGTGGATTCTGCACTGCTATTACTGAGAAATAGCACTGGAAATTGCATTTGCTCCTATGTTGAGTGAGGATGTCACTGCATGGGGATCAGATCGTGTTGGCTGAGCCTCTTTCAAAACAGCCTTTGGGTTTTGAATCATCTCAGCTTCTCACTTACAGACGGTGAGAATCCAAAAGGCTTTTTATGTCATTCTAGTAGAAATAAAATCTTCTCCTTGCTGAAAATTAATTATTGAGCGTTCTGCTGCTTTATAATATATTTATGTGCTCTTGGGAACATCTTCCTTTTCGAGCACAGAAAGCATCATTTTAAGCACAGCTCAGGCAAGAGAAGTGCTCAGCTCTGCTTTGTGATGCCTTTCCTGCAAGTAGTTCAGGAGGTAATGCTATCCACAGACAGCGCTGATACGCCCGTTACCAGAGCTTTGGAGCACTGGCTATAAAACGGAAGATAACCCTGAAGTTCAGGATGGGCTGCTACTCTTCTGCAAATCAGCAAAGCATGTTGCTCAAAGGGCTTTCTTCAAACTTAGGTTAAGTGAGCACTGAGCAAGCCTGCGAGGAGCTGTATTCTATTTTCTGCTGAGACTCATGGTGGGCTCTTGTCCACGGTGGGTGTGCCCTTCCAGGGGCGCACCAGATGGCATGGCTGGCATCTACCATCGCTCCCTTGTTCACTTTTCCTGTCCCCAGAGGGACAAGCGTGTGTAGTGGAGTGTTTTGATTTAGTGACCTGTTTGCTTCTGGCTTGTGAGGGGTTTTTTTAATGAACATAATTATACTGCTGCGTGTGTGTCAGGAAAGGCCAGCTAACAAAGAGTGGTTTGGGCTGGCGACTGGGTCAAGGAAGCTTGCCAGCTCTTGCAGGAGTCCTCTCCACCAGCATGGGCCAGCCACCAAGGAACATGCATCTCTCTCTCAGACAGGTTTTGCTCCGCTCACTGGGCTGTGGAGCAAGCAGCAGAGTGGTGAGAACTCACCGCACTCAGGTCTGTAAGGATGTCCTGTGCAGCACAGTTTTGTTCTGCCTTCCCTGTTCTCAGAAAAGAGGGCTTGAGCAAGCAAGGATTGCTCACCCTTGCTTGCTCAAGCTCACTAGGGCCAGGCGGAGTCACTTGGCTGTGGCAAGACTGAGATGAAGGAACAGGAGAGCATGGGCTAAAAGCTCAGTGTATTGCTGTTCTGGTAGCTCGTTCTTTCTCAAAAAGCAATTAAGAAAATAAAATTGACAAATTCACAGGGCTGGGTCAGTCCTTCTGTTGCTGCTATGCCATTAACATATTTTGTGATCCTCCTACACTGGGTTACTTTCTTCCTATACTTAACCTTGACCACTAAGGAAAAAAAAATCTGGCAACTTCAAATTTGGTGATTCATTCCACAAGTTATTGCATCTTCTAAAACGCAATCTACTCTAAAGGCTTAATTGTAGGCTTATTGCCTGCCTCAAGTTTAGTTTTGGCCTTGAAAATGGAAGCAGCTTTAGGCAGGCACACTTACAGAGCTAGGTCTGCAAGCACTGCGGTGATGGATTGCTGACCTAACTGCTAAAGTAAGTGGGGACTAAGGAGGATTTCATTAAAACCTTCAGGACAAGATGGTTTGCCTTGCTTTAATCGATCACAAGTCCCCAGACTCAACACAGGGACAAGTGAACACTATGGGAAGATGTGTTCGGAGGAGTTGACATTATGCAGCCTTGTAGTTGATGTCCTAGCCTTGTGGAGCAAGGGGAGAAGAAAAGCAGTCAGGCTGTCAGATAGACAAGGCACTTGGAAGGCAAATCTCAATAAACATGAAGAAATGAAGAGATCTCTATGGAGATTTCAGTTTCCTAAGCCCTTGTGTGAGGAGGCTCATAGGTGTTTCCCTTTCACCTCCAGCTTCCCTGCTACCTGCAACAACATCCTCCCCACATGGCGATGCCTCGTCTTGTCTGCTCCATTCACTGGCTGCAAGTTGGAACAGCAAACTTTTTGGCTGGAAATAACATTGCTTGGATAGTAAGAGAAAAAAAAAAAATCATTGTTTGCTCTTAGGAAGGAAAACAGCAAAATCAGAGGGCTTGGACTCACTCGATTCTTTATTCAAGATGCAAGCCCTGAATACCAGCTCATGAGTGTAACCAGGTTTGGTTCACGGCCAGCTACGTACCCCCAGCTGTGTTTCAGCCAGGGAGCTTTACCCACTCACCCCGGATATGAACCTCACCCAGAAGGCATCTGTCCCTAGTGGGGATCACCCCAAGTTTCCCACAGCAGCCTTCGGTTCCACAAACATCTTCCCAGGCACCGCTGGCTGCACCTGGAAACTCTAAAATAAATTTTTCTGCCTAGAATCTTTCTTTAGCCTCTATGTCTTAAATTTACTGGAAAACCTGCCAGCAAGCTTCAGAGACCAGATTGAGATTAATTTAAAATTTGGCCGATGAAGGGAGGCTCAGACAGAGCCAGCGCTGCACTGAATGTGTCACCAGCTGCCTTTCTTCTCTGTTCCACTCTGCTCCGGGAGACAGTCTATCTACTTCAAACAGGCAGCCTTCGTTCTCCACGTTTCTCAGATGTTTTTGAGCAACCTAATTTCACTGAAGAGCAGTCCATGGGGGTTGCGATTTTTTTACTTTGAAAATGTGAGAGCGTCTGGGCATCAGCTACCAGGAGAGCGCCAGTCACCAAAAGCAGGCAGTTTTGGACAAGGAGGCAATTCTCCACGAGGAGAAAGGTTCAGAAATTGTTCTCAGTCAGCTTGGCCCACACAGTGAAACCCTTGTGAAAAGGAAACGGGCTTCCTAAGTGTCAGTTTTGACATCGCCATCCTGTTTCTTGCCTATATTTCAGCATGTTAATTGCTTGGAAAGGTGGGGGGTAAAAGATCTTATACTTAGATCTTTGTGTAGGTGCTGTTGCTAGGATGCATGATGAAAAAAAAAGTAACCTTTTTTCTTTTGACTTTGTATTTTATCCCCATCCTGGCCAACCTCTGTGGAGGAGCAGGGAGGAGAGGTACCATCCCCACCAGCCCAGGTCTGGCAGTAGGGCAGGGTGCTGTGGTGGGGGGACAGCCACCCGGTGAGATGCGAGGAGAGGCTCTCCCCGAGGCTCTGCCTTGCACTGCAGTGATGGCAAAGGTGAGCTGCTGCATGCTGGGCAGTGCCCGCTGCTGCCCGCCAAGCCAGCTCACACCCAGGCTCCTCCATCCCTGCGGCCTTACCCAAGCGGTAGCATCCCTCTGCCTGTCACCAGAACTGGGTAGGCAGCATGAAGTCAAATTGAGATAAAATATACTCGCCCTCCCTCTTAAATCTTTTTCACAGACTGTAGCACTCTGCATGCAGAGAGCATGAAGTAGGGCATGTTGGTGTGTCTTCCACAATAGCTGCTTTGTCACTCACTGTAAGTCACCAATTTCTTGTCCCTCTGCAATAGCGAAGCCTGTACTGAGGCTGTTAGATCAACCACAGCACCGTTCCATACTAGAACAAAGAGTCTGCCCACGGGGATACACTAGCTTATTTCTGATTTTCCTTTTGGCCAGCTTATGTTATTTTTTATCAGCCATGAACAGTATTTCTGAACTGCCTGTTGTATAAAATACTAAATTCCATTAACACTTGTGCTTCAGACTGAGCCATTTTTTGTTTACTTTGAGAAACTAAGTCCATGGTCCACCACTGGTTAAGAGAGCCTCAATGTGTGTGTGAGGGGATGGTCTCTACAATAGAGTTAGGCCCGCTAGAAAAAGAAAATTCAGGAAATGCCAACAGGAAAAAAAGTAATAGCATGGAATGCCACATTTTGCTACTCTTGTTGCAAATTTTTCTTGTTGCTATTTTTATTTTTCTGTGTTGTACAGCTCTCTCTGAAGTAGCTCTCTCAGCAAACAAGGCCAGGATGAAAGACAGGCTGATTAACAAAATCAAGGCTACTGAAGAAACACTGATGCAGTGGGTGGTGATCTTTGCTTGAAACAGCTAAGTACTAGTGCAGCTATGCAGCAGCATGGAACCAAAATCTTCGCTGTGTACAGTCAGTGGAAGGCTTTAGGTACATTTTACAAGTGAAATTCGTTCAGGATACCATGGTCAACAGCAGCCAGTTTACATCCATGCTGATCCATTATCTGAAGGTGGGAAAGCTGTTCTTCACTTCCCGTCACTATACCTTTGCAGGGTAGAACACTGCAGGGATTTCCTCATTCTAAGATACTTTACAAATATTATCATTGCTTGTCCACATAGCTGCCAGAATTTCTTCTTGGAAAATATGATAATAGCTCTTCACTTCTTTCTTTTGATGGGCCCCAAATCCACCTCCCTTCTTTTGACACACCATGGTTTGCAGGGGATGGAGAAGTGTTATTCTTCAGTTAAAGGCAATCAAAATCACAAATGCCAAATTGGTCTGCTGTGGTCATTACACTGTTTCTGAGCTGCTAATTGCTTCAATAAATTGCAAAAAGTGAGACACTGTACTAAAAAAACCCAAACAACCCACCTAAGAAAATAATCTTTTTTGCCCTACTTCATAGGAGTAAAAATGAAGCAATCCCTGCAGGAGAGCTATTACCAGCCCTGTGCACATCAGTCCCCACACATGCTCTGTACCGCTTGCTCAAGGAGGAAGGCAAGCGGGGTGGAGATCCCTTGCAGTGAGATTTCCTCTACCACAGGTTCCGTTCTCAGCTATGCTTTCATCCTAGGGCTTCAGAAAAAGGAGAAGTAAATCCTGTTGTCGCAATTATTCAGAGAACCCGATCCCAGAGTGGCACCGAGGTACCAAGAGGTTGCAAGTACAAAGCCAGGATATTTTTCAGAAAAAGTTCTCGAAAAGTTGCCTGAAAGCCAGAACTGAATAGAGTTAATTTAAGGTGACAGAAAGGCATTCATCTACAGCCACCACTTGTTTGACATTGTGACCTGGGAGTCTAAAATAAATGACCCAGAGCGTTCACTCCATTTCTAATAGTCTACCTGGAGGGGAGGAAAGGGAACTCCTATCTTTATGGAAATATGAGCGAAATATTGCGTGACTCAACTTGCAATGTACTTTGCCTGGGATGGCAGACATGTAGCTGAATATAGATGAGTTTCTCCCCCGTATTTCCTCCAACACCCAAGAAAATTAGTATTGAGGGAAAAATATTTGATTAACAAATGCTGTGGTAAAGAAAATTGGGAATGCCTTGAGGCTTGGGCATAGGCATTACAATATGGGATAGATCTTGTTAGTTGATTTTAGAATTTGTTCCAATTGGTAAAAAGATCATATAATTGCTAGGTAACCCTTATTATGACATAAGGTTTTGATGCTTAGTGGGATTGAGTGTATTTGTTGATTATACTGGGGACAGCATCAGCTAGCTTGCATGTTATTATGGTATGCAGACTGCTTCTCTTTAACAATTTATGGAGACAATCTGAAATGCTCCTGAGAGAAACCCATGGGATTTAATCATCAAAGGATGAAAAATCCATCATCTAGTCTTTGTTGATGACAATCACAGAGGAAAAGGTGTGAAAATAACCAGGAAGAAAGAATGAAGGCAAAAGCAACAAGACGTGAAGATTTCTTACAAAAGGACAGAGATGGGATACTTAAATAGTTTCAAACAGCAAAGATATTCCCATCCCAGCCAAGAGCCACTGGAATGTGCTGAACCCCTCAAGCAGTGGGACAACTTAGCACTCAGCTAAGTGTCACTAAGAAATAAATCCAACAAGTAGAAATCCAGCATTACTCAATAGCTGCTCTCACAAAATAGCACTGAGCCTAACCTCAAGAGATCCCCTACTCCCACTGCCTTCCCTAAGGCAGAATCTACTATTCTTATATTATTCCCAGTAGCTACTTGTCTGCTCTGTTCTTCAAAAGCTCTACAGATGCTTTGTAAGTTAAAGCAGCACTCTGATTCACTCAGCACTGACTCATCCACTCGCTTTTGCTGCTTCACTGTCTTGGCTGTTGGAAAGTTGGTTTTTTTCCTAACTTGTCTCTTCCTAGTTTCTGCTAGTGTGCTACCTAGTTTGCTTCCTAATTTGCTTCCTCCATTCTGCAGCCTACGTTCATGACTCCTTGTGTGCCGCAGAGGTGAAGAAGAGGGTTTGAGAACTGCTTTTATCTCCTGTATTCATCTTCTCTTCCTCAAATGAAGTGGTTCCAGTTCCTCCTATCTTTTCCTTAAATTCCTGTTTTCTAGCCCTCTGTGCAGACTCGTCGCTCCCCTCACCACTGTCACCAAACAATCTCCATCCTCCTTGAGCTGAGATGCCTGAAAGACATGTTCTGCCTTGGCAGGTGCCTTGTTAACCCCGACCGCAGTGACCGAATTACTTTGTGTCTCTGCTTTTGAACACACATTGCCTGCTGTTTTCAGGTGTTACTGCTGAATCCCCTTTGGCTGCTTCCAGCCTCCTTTCTGAAAACATGCTGTTTAAGCAGCTGTCCCTCAGCCGCCATTTATGAGGTTGATTATTCTTGCTTGCACATAGTACTTCACAGCTCCCTCTCTTGCAGTTAATTTTTTCTAGCCCACCTCTCAATATTAGTTTGAATTTTGATCCTGTCCTCTAGTGTACGTACACTCCTGGGTAGCCTGGTATCTGCAATTATAATGGGTGTGATCATATCCATTCTATCATCTAGGATACTAAAGGATATATTGAATAACACCAGATCCAAGGCTGAGCCCTGCAAAATCACACTTGACCATTTTCTTTTCATTTGATAATGAACCACTGAGAACTACTTACTGAGTATAGTTTTAAAGATTATATTAATTATATCGGGTTTTCATCCAGGCTGGTTTGCTTCCTCCCTTTGAATTGAAATAGTATTTTGCTATGAGAAGGTAATGAGTTACTTTCATAGGCCAAGTAATACTGGAATGAAAAATGGGGTAAAAGAGCAGAAGAAGAAAGGCTCAGTTGTCATTGATGGGCGTGGTGCGATGTGCTTGGTGTTGTGGATTGCACTGACACACCTGAATGGACACAGATATAACCCACCTCCAGGGTATGTGATGAGTTCACTGCACAAAACATGGTAAGGAACACAAAGGGAGACAGTAGGTCACCAACACCACCTTTGTCGTAGTTCCTACTCATCACAATGTGTGTGTCTGCTGGGCCATCAACTGCAAGGCCACATGCAAACCTCTCCCCAAGCCCCCAAACCGAAGCGTCCAAGATGGACGCAGGCACTGGCTGGGCCAGGGGAGCCAGCCTGAGGTCCTTCAGCCACCATGGCCTTTGCATAGCTCAAGTGCATTGAGCTCCATCCCAGACTGGAACCATAACCTCCCTGGCACAACAGTTTGGTTTTCCCAGAGGCCAGCTCATACACCCAGCTCGTCTCCACCATCTAACACAGTATGGGGGTCATTGGAAACCTCTGACCTCTCCTCTGGGTGAATGATTCCTGGATACTGCCCTTTTTTACAGCTCTCCAAAATACACAGTGTGTATTTTATAGCCTCACTAAGGTCTGTGAAGCCATGCAGTGTGACTCATGTCTTCTACTGTCCTGGCCTGCTGACTCTCCTCCTGGACCGTAAGAAGGAGGATTTCTCTCAAGTTTTCTCTGGAACTGAATATCCCTATGAGTCTAGTGTTTTGGGGGAAAAAAATGCAAAAAGTTTCAAGAGTTTGGCAAAGAAAAAAATATACTAAGCTCAGTCAGTCACTAACACAGACTATCTAAACATAATCTACGTCCCTGGAGAACCTGTAACTTGCAAATGAGTTAACAACTAGACAAGTTATTGCAACTCCATCCTTCAGGTGTCTGAGGAAGATGTTTACCGGGAGAACTGAAACTGCAGCAATATCCAGAGTAAAATTTTTACAAGTACTCTAAACTCATGTGAACACCCCCTTTCCCAAATTGACCAGTAACTGATGTCAACCACGTTTTCCTATGTCCTCCTTCATACTGTTTCCACCTTAGGGCCACCTGCCCTTCCTTTGTCTCTTTTTTTTTCCTCCTTGTTTTCCATGTAGGTTACCCCTCACAAATGTAATCTTCACCCCTAAAATAGCCCCGGAATAAAGTAGGGCACTAACTAACCCACTGACACACTTTTTGTGTCTTGGGAATCCTCTTTGTGCTGAAACAGAAAGAGATGTGAATAGGGCAGAGCTGTTTAAGACCTCCCTTCTGCACCAGCATAGCAGGGCAGAAAATGGCCAACTTGCTTCTCTTAATGCTTTGTGGAGGTGTTGGTAACTTAAGGTAGAGATTAATTAAAACAACCCTATCCAACACTGCTAAATGATACAATTTTTTTATACTTCTTTTTCACAAAGAATGTCTTGGCTTTTAGTCCTGTATCTGAAAATAAAACATCAGAACACTTGATATTTCTCCTGGGTCAGAAATTCTAATAAAGTAAGTTGCAGGGGAAGAAGAGTGAGATTGGAATGATTTAAAGGTGCTGTTCTAAAAGCTGCATCCTCTTGCTTGATCCGCCCTTGTTTTTGACATTTGCCCAGTCTACTCAACTTTTTGTTGACAGGCTCTTAGAGGATGGCTCGCGGCTTTTTCTGAGGGCAGCATCAGATTGTGGTTAGATGCAAAACACCCACGTGAGAACTTTGCAGTGACTGCAAAAATGATTCAGGGGTGTTTTTGGAGTGGAGTGGGGCTTCATTAGCCAACAGGTGAGAAGAAAAGTTACCGTGTTTTGGAACAGCTCAACAAGAATGAGATAAAAGTACTTCTTGTGGGTACAGAGGGCAAAAAAACCACCCCTGAGATGCTACAAAATAAAGCAAGGAGGAAGCCACTTTATCAGGCTGGATGGTTGAGATCAGTAAACAGCAAAGACACGGGCATGCAAACTGTCAGGGCAAAACTATGCTGCCCCAAATGCAAAGATGGGCCAGGGAGAAGGAGGGTCTGGGCATCCATGTGAGGTAGGACTTTTTTGTCCATGTTAAGTTATCCCTTCTTCAGGGAAGGAGCACCATGCTCGCTTCAGTGACAGGTTTCTGGAGCAAAGTCTCATGCTGCGGGCCATGTAGGTGAGGCTGCCGTCAAGGGATGATGTGGCAAACGAGAACAAATCAAAGCGACTCCTCTTTGTGCATCTGCAATGGAGGCTGAGTCATTACCATTCATCACCAGCCCGGCTGGTGTGTTCATTCTGGTGACAGTTGTTTTCGGGAGAGAGGACAGCTTTTGATGCCTTTTAATTCCTGAAAATAAAAGAAAAAAGGGCTGTCAAGGTAACAGGCATCCGGAGAAGCTGACTGAAAACAGTGGGTAAGGAAATAACTTTAAGTCCCAGGGAAATGTAGCACAAAAGGGAGCTGTCACAATAACCAGGACAACATGGCTTACTCCTTCGTGTTTCTGAAGAAAGTGGTAAATGGCTAAAACTTCCCATGCTCGATTTACAAATGAGCTCCAAGTGCAGGAAACACAGAAAATTAACATTGCTGTTGCAGGATATTTTCTAAGAGTTTCTTCCTGCTAGGCTGTCTGTTTTGAATCATTCACATCTGTATGTGTAGCATCGCTCATCTTGCAACTTATTCAAATTGAGCAGAAAAAACCTTCTCAGCAGGAACAGGGAAGCCTCTTCTGGCCCATGCAAGTTGGTCTCAGAAGCTGATGTGCTCCACAGCACCCTGGGGCAGTTTCGCCATTGACTTTACAGGGGCTCAAGATTTCTCCCATTCACCTCCTGCTGTTTCAAGGAAACCATACAGCAGTGTTTGCCCCTTGCCGGGAAGTTTTAAGGCAAGGTACACCCTGTGACTGCCTTTCCTTCAGCACTTCTCCTTTCCCTCACCCCCAGCAATCTTCTCACGTGTTGGCACCACCAGGCTCTGCAAGCTAAGCAGTTTCCAGCTCTGACCCTGAGAGGCAGCGCCTGGAGAGCTGCTGTCCCCCTGCGTCAGCCTCCCCTCCCTCCAGACTGATGCTTTTCCACTGCAGCTTTCACCTCTCCATCTTGTTATTCCTCTTCTCACACCTCTCTCCTTTTTCTTACTCATCCCTTCTTCTGCTCTGTTTCCCCTCATCACCCCGTCATAGTTTTTCTCTCTTTTTACCACTATCTTAATCTACTCACCACCAGGCAGGAGGGCACTACTGAGGCAGAGGGATGCTCCTTTTGAGTGCAATAGGGTGCAGCTACCACCTAATCAGAGATGGTCCTTGCCTGAAAAAATCATTTAAAATAAGCAGGGCAGAAAAAAGGGTGAGAGGAGGAGTCTAGAAAGGAGAAGTGACTTCCCCAAGCCTGTCCAGCGGGGCCAGAAACAAATCCTCTCTCTTACCCATGGGGCCAAACTGTCATCTTTACTCCGCGGAGACTTAAGCAAGTGTAATTTTAAAGCAAAGCACAGCATGAGAGGGGCCTTCTAGGAACAGCATTCCTCAAGGAGTCTTGCTGCTGTGGCAGAGGAACAACCAGGCAGTCAGGCCACATCACCCCACCAAAAACCAGTCCTAGGATGCTCCTGGCTTCAGCTACATCCGCCTATGAAAACACAGCTTCCCAGCCCCAGCAAGGCAGCAGCCCCCAAGTTGCACAGCTGAGACGCCGTGGGATGCAGTGTCACTTCCCAGGGACCGGGAGGCACCTTAATCTGAGCCCAGGGGAAGGCTGTGCTGGAGCTGCAAAGGGGATTTTCATCTTCCTACGATGACCTAAGTGCTGCCACAGGATTTGCTACAGGAGCTAATGAATATAGCTCTAAGGCCTGGGCTGGAGTTAGGTCAGGTGGTCCAAATGGACCTGTCTCATCTTCTGTCTTCTCTTCTCCAGCTGGACCAGTTCAAGTTGTGCACTGCCTAGGAGACCAGCTGTCTCCATTTTCAGAAACCCACTGCTAGAGCTTTAAAAAAAAAAACCCACCATAATAATTAGAGATGGGCTCATTATATTTGCTTGTGACTCATTTACTGGAAGCTGTACCGAACACCGCTCCTGTGCTGGAAGTCTCACTCTCAAGGGTGTGGCGACACATGCAATTACTAGACTGAGTAATCAAAACTTGATACAGGTTTACTGTTATTACACACTAACTTCTGATAGCAGAGACGTGAGGGACGGCCGGTGTTAAGACCCACACCTCAGTGTGCACACACAGGCACATGGATCGCCCTGAGTCACCCAATGAAGCCAGCAGGACTGTGCAAGGATCAGACACTACCTGAAGCCCAGATGTATTTTTGTGTAAGTTTAGAGTAAGTTTGTTTGTAGGCAAGGTCCTCTCATAAATTGAGCAACCTGGCAGGAAGGAGCCAACTTGCTTTACAAAGTTCAGGAAACAGAGCAACTGAAGGGACCAGTGTGATGCAGAATTAGTAGTGACAGAGACAGCAAGTTTTACTTTGATGTTCTTCTATTGTTCACCTGATCATCAGGAAGGTCCTTAGGTTTGGTAACACAGCAAAGATGGTGACCTGGGAAAGCCTAACTGCAAGAATCATGTCCCAGCTAGTGCATCTGCCCATGGGACAACTGGCATCTCCTATCATTTTCCAGCCTGTCCACACGTCCATCGCCATGAGTCACCCCAGTGTGGGTGAGAATGTGCTGTCACCACTGCTAAAAAAAAAAAAAACAACCCGTAAACACATGGCACTGAGGGAACCTGGGGGAATTACTCTGGTCAAACTATCCCTGGGGTGAAAGTGAGCTGCTCTGCAGATCGAGTCCAGTGAGTTGTTCCTGGAATTGTTCCCTTTCTCTACCTCTGCCACCAGAAAGGATTCACATTCATATGCAAAGTCCCTACATCCCGGGCTGACAGGGCTGCTGCTGCGCAGCAGCATTTGCGTCAACAGGACAGGGTGCATTTTGAGCCCATCCTGCCTGCCTCTGCTCTCAAAATCAACTTCTCTCTCACTAGTAAGGACACTCCACCTCAAAACCCATCTCAAAGGCTGTCCGTAAAAAGAAGAAGTGTTATTCGTATGAATGAGACTATTTCCGTAAGTGCAGATGCGGAAGCTGTTACCACCAAAAATGCTTAGGAAATCGGTGAAAGGAAACAGTCGAGCCGTAGCATAGGAACCAGTTCAAGCCCTCAGCTCTGGCCGCTCCCTGAGCGACATCCTCGCCACAATGCAGCACGCCCAAGAAGATCTGACTGCACCCGGAGAAGAAGATGATGCCTTTGGGGAAGGTAAAGTCATCTTTTACTAAACTAATCCTTCTCCTACTCAGACTAGAGACCAGTTTCTAGCTTGGGTGATATTTCTTGGGTAAATCTGAATTTGTCTATGGGCTTCAAGGTCACAGGATGACCAGACTTCTTTTTCTCCTAAGAGAACGGAGAACAAAAGCACCCCAGATACAATAAAAATTACTTTCACACTGGTTCAGCAGCTTGCTTCCTCAGCAAGGAGGTGACTGCAGAAGAAGAAAGCTGGGGGGACACCAAATGTGCTTTCTACAGTGGCTGCACTACGCAAAGGAGCACATCGGGCATTCAACACCACAGGTGCAGCTGTTGTTAAGGTAGTAGGGGCTCTCTACAGGGGCTAACGGTGACTTGGCACTTAAATTATCCAGGCGAAATTAGCCTTCTCCTCTCCAACCGCCTCAACCCAGGGCACAAAGCTGCTGCCATGGTTTCTTATCCCTAAAACTGCTTCTGCTGGAGCTCGATTTCTCACTGCTTGCATCCTGTGCCGCCGTTTACATGTGTACCAAGTGCCATCAGGTCAAAATAACAGAGATGCAGATAAGGGGACCCAGAGGAGGAAGAATCTGGCCCATGGTGTCTAATTTCTGCCACTGCTCGATTCTCCCCTTTGAGCTCAAGCCGGGGCCAGGGGGAGAACTTGCTCATGCAAATCTTCTCCTGGCCCCCGGTCCTCCGCAGTTTCCAAGGGAGTTGAAAGCACAAAGAGCCGCCTGGATCTGCTCCAAAGACTGTGAACCTTTAAACTCACTTTCAGCACAGATTCAGCAAACCTCATTTAAACAAAGCTCAGCTGCGGTTGGTATGGAAAACTTAGCAGTGAATAGTGCCAAATCGAGTTATCTGAGCCCCAGTGAAAGGCATCAGCACAGAAAAGAAAGCCATTTCAATGATGTACTGTCTGTTCTCAGATACATTTCTCATGTATATATGCCCCCACTTCTCACACTGCGTCCCATTCTGGTCTCAGAAGGGCAACAGATTTGCAGAAAGGAGAGGTCAGAGCATTTGCATTTAGGAAAAAATCCCTATAGTCCCAGGAAGACCCGATGCCACTGGGCAAATCAACTGGCATTGGCAGTACCCTGATGCATTCCCAGTATCCTGCCCTCACACAGGTGGATGCTGCTTCCCAGGATAACCAGTTGTGTGCTCCGACTTGATACAGACGTTTTCAAGGGCTCTGAAGAGTCAGTGGGATTTAGGCTTCGTTGCTGTTTCCGAAACCTCTAGCCTATGTTCTTAATCAGAAGCGTAGGAGGGAAGGAGAGGAATGTGTGCAGGTTGTTCGACATTTGTAATGTGTTATCTGAAAAGAAAGATACATCGCTTAAGAAATCTTTTGCAGCCTCTCAGCTAAGTTGTTTCTGGCAGGGCTGATCCAGCAACAGCTACAGGAGGCTGGCTTTTCAAAGGCAGGAACATTTTAAAAACCTCTCCCTGACCCTGCTTGGAGCAGGAGGTTGGACTAGATGACTTCCTGAGGTCACTTCCCACCTGAGTTATCTGACAAGCCTATGAGTCGGTGACAGCCTCTTCCAGTCACCTGCGTGCAACTGGGAACAAACCTACCCCAGCTGCTCTCTCAGCCAGAGGGTCTGTTGGCTCCCAAACCTGCCAGCTGGAAATCCCCGTCAACACAGGCACAGTGCTAGCCTTCCCCTTCAGCCCCCTCTCTTCTCTCTTGAATGGGTTAGCAGGGAAACATTAACATTTTGGCTGCTATTTCTGGAGCACCGTTGACCCTGGACAACCCAGCGCGCTCCCTGGGGCTGGGTGGGATCTGAGCCGGGAGGAGCACGGCCTGTTTTGGTCACAGGGCAGCCCCCGCCCTGCTTGCGCTGCAGATACCTAGGCACCAGCCAAAACTTTGTCTCACGTTTTCAGGCCAGATGGAGGGCGTTTGTCAGGTGCTGAACTCCGACTCCCCGCTTAGCACAGACCACAGCTCTTAGGGCGTGGGCTTTTTGTTTTATTTTCCACATCCTGCTCGGTTTGGAAAGCAGGAATGGCAGATCTCCCACCCACCTTTTAAACTTGTCTTGATGGTTAGCTAGTGTCACAGTTAAAGACAGCTACTTCTTACTTCCTCCAGTGTTGATTTGTCTGTTTTTTTTTTTTTAGTTTATTGCCCTCTTGTCCAGGAGAGCAAAGAACTCACTATTGCTTGTATATATAAATATCTCATACAACTGTCCACAGATTGTATTCAGACTGCTCTTACCCCTTGCCAAGCAGACTGTTATCAATGACTGTTTCTTTACAAATTGCAAGTTTTAATCTTTTAAGGATTTTCATTGATCTTCTTGGGACCATACCCTTGGAGATGGGGAGACCAGCATGGAGCCTACCATTCCAAAACAGGGACAAATCCAGATGTTACATGATCCATTCGGTCATGCTTCATAAATCTATATTCATCTGTCAGGATCAGTTCAAGGATCATCTAATACGTACAAGGACTGCTTGAGTCCTTTTGGGGTCCAGCATCACATGAGGGTCACCTCTTCACCAGATTTTCCTCTATAATCCTCAAGTCTTCCAGCATCAAATTTTCTCAGGACAGGGTCAACACCATCCCATGATGATGGCTTATCTCCCTTTCTCCCAGCTATGCCCACTCTAAAACCAGATGAATCATCTCACTTTCTCAAGTAGCCTGTTCTTAGGGTGATTTACCACTTCCCCAGACATTGTGCCATCTCCATATTCATTCAATCACTGTTCAAAGTTCCCTTTCAGGTCATTGACCTAAAAAGAGTTAAATCCTATAGGGACAGAACCGATCTGTGCAGGTTCTTGCTAGAAACTGGCATTCCTGACGATTCCTTAGCTGGGTTACATCTGTCATTCGGACTTGTTTCGGATCCATTCAGCATGTCCAATATTGATCCACTCCACTTTAAGCTTGGTCAAGATCTCATACAGTAACAAGTCCTATTTCTTACAAAAGTCCAAGTACACTATCAATACAATTATTTCATATAAAACCTTAATGAGTGCCACTGATTGCATTCCATCTCCTTTAATTTTCCTTATGACTCCTACATCAGCTATTCTGTAATGAGGCCAGGACCACTGCCAGGCTATTGCATCGTTAGTGACACAACATTAACTCATAGCTCTCTGGAAATCCTCTGGTGTTTAAAATTTTTTGAAAAATCAACAGAGAGCTCTTTGGATAGCTCTTTTCAAAGCTGTAGTTTAAAATACTCCTTTGGGAAAGACAAAGGGGAAAATATTTTCCTATTGCTATAGACCATAAGCTGACACTGATGTTTTCCCACAGGCAAACAAAAACATTCATCAAAAACTTCTATATTTTCTGCAACATCAGTGATAATTCCACCATATTCATCTACTTATGCTACAATAGCAATGTTTTTCCTTATTGTACATGGAAATTCCAAGTCACAGAGCCGGATGTGACAAAACACAGTACAAATATCTTCACAAAAAATCAGGCTGACTCTTGTGATAGGTATTCAAAGCTTGAAAATGTTCATCCTCAAAGAAAATCTGTTGGCTAATTTTCTTGTTTTCTAATAACACCCTTGCACTTACATTGAGCTATCTCCTTCAAAGGATCTGTGGAGACTTTGCGAACGGCTGTGCTTAGTGAAGTGCAACTCCCTCTCCTCTGCAACGGGGCCATCGCTTAACAGGGCACAGCTGTAGTATGCAAAAGTTTTGAGAAGGAACTATTTTAGCCTCGTGAAAGTACACGCAGTGACATGTTTTGGTTCTTTTATGGCCTTACTCACTATGTTAATTCAAGGCAAGTGACTTCACTTAGTCTTGCATAGGCCAGAACACCTACTTTGGGGAAAACACTTCTTAGTTTTTAGTGCCTTTTAAGTGCCTGAGATTCTGAAGTTATCTTTCATTAAAATTAAATCACTTCCACTAGCACAAGGCTTCCCCTCTCCTGCAGCCTCACAGGTGTGGGTTTTCCTTGGGTCTGTCTGAGCTGAGGAGCCAGGAAGGCTCCTGCGGCTCCCAGGCCCAGGGAGGGAGGGAGATGTGGGCACGAGCCAGCTCTCTTGACAGATCCCGGTTTCCTCCGGGAGGAGAGCTGAGTGCTTATAGGGAGGCATGATGCCACCACCCCAGCACAGCCTCAGAGGGAGGCCAGGGGCTTGGCACAGCAGGAACCCGTAGATCAATGCAGACACATCCATGCATGGAGTTTGCAAGCACTCAGCAAACACGGCAAGCATGAGAGCCCAGGCATTTCGTTAGCAGTGATCAAGGTATCCAAACTGAGAATGCACAGGAGAAATAGAAATTAGACTGTGATTTATTGCAGATCTTTTCAGACAACTGCTCCACACTGACTTCTCCTCACATCTCCACCTCCTGTATGTGCCCTCTGGTTGTACCCACCATAACCGTGACCTGCCTCTGAGGCCAGAGCCAACACAAAATCCCATCTGTGTTCTTAAAGTACGGAGATAAAAAAGCAGCACTGTCTTTTTCATAACATTCAGTAAGCATGTGCTCCAGTTCGGGAGACCAGAGCCCTGCTTTAGACGGTGCACTGGACCGACATGCTGCTAGGACACAGAGACATGCTCCAGCCCTGCTGCCCGTCAAGGCTCCCACCAGAACAGTAACTGCATCAAACTTTTAAGGTATGCCTTCAAAAATGTACCGGATGCCTTCACATCTTTGTAAGGCCTACCTGCTCTTTTTAAGAGAGGAGAGAGTTTTAGCTCTGGGGTTTGGGATCAGCTTTGAGGCTTAGCTGAAATGAAAGGTAGCTACTGTTCATGGCTATGTACACTGCCTGGTGTATTGTAACATCGCTGCTGATGTTAGAGAAAAATGAGGTTAAAGTCTTGGATGTTAACTTAAAGTTGAGACATGCTCTTTATTCAGCAACAATTCAGGTTAAGCAATCTTTCTCTTGCCCCTCAAGCAAGACAAGACACTATGTTTTCCTCGGACGTACAGCTGCAGTGACTTGTCTAAAAGCCATGCAGGGAGATCAGTGTCACAGCTTCTCCGTGACTCACTGGACCAGGCTTCTTTCCATGCTGTAGCTAGCCAGCCTTTCACCCGCTACCACCAGCCCCGCTTTGGGGAGAGGTATGGCCCCTCTCCACAAAGCACATCAAACCAATGCAACTTTAAGCAAATCATGTCATCTAAGGATACTCACGTGTACATATCAGTACAATCTTCCAGCAGATGTCTACCTCAGAGATATATACAGTTACCATTTTTCCAATGTTTTCACCCCAAACGGGGTTTGACATGTCTATTTTTTTCCATCATACAAGTGCCTAATATCTCAGAAGGCTGTAGTAAAGATGAGCAGCCTTGCAATGTATTATGCATAGGAGCTTCTCCTCCCTGACTGCTGGGATACTATAGATCGTTGTCCTGAAAACGCTTACAGGTCCCACCAGCCCCACCTGTCCTTTTGGCTTATCTCACGTTCCTGGAGATGGAGAACCAGTGTCCTCTGCTCACTGCAGTCCAGAGGAAGAGAAGTCCCATCACTTCATCACCAAGGCAACAGTGTCTGCTTCAGCCGGATAGACGGATTGTAGTAAGAGATGTTTGGCCTATAAAATCAGATTGGAGCACCTTTCTCCAAGAGCACAAGCAGACCTACTTAATGTGCAGGACAAGGATGGCGCGGAAAGAGGGTGTTCTCTTAGGGAACAGTTTTGCTCATTCCTGTTTACGTGAAATACTTCGCTCACCTGCTTCTTGCAGCTGCTTGGTTTTGGTTGTGGGCTGTGGGCAGATACAGATACAGTTATGCAGATGGATGAGAGAGCTTTTTGTGGTCAGAGGAAGCAGTGTGAGGCGCCCATCCCCACCCTACGCACCCCCACACCCACCCACCCACTTGCAGCATCCCAAGCCCCTGGCGCTTCCAGCTATCCTGGGCAGCTGGAGGGCTATTTTGAACAGGGCCCACACTGCATAGTTGAAGCACAAATGATTGAGTCCATGAAGCCTGAAATTTTAAAAAGATTTACGAGAGAGACACTTTCTGCTTTGTTATCTCTCGATTTTTTATTTAAAGATCTTTGATCTTTTTGGTTTTTTTCTTTCTCTGTGGCTTGAAGGCAATGTTTGTTTCATATTTGTCAACAGTATTTCTAGATCACTAATAATAACAACAGTGAGGGGAAAAAACAGGTCAGACAAACAAGTGGCATTTAGCCAGTCCTCAAAGAAAAGAGGAAGGTACGTACAAGCCAGAGAGAAACCACTGATTAGGTGTGCTCGGGCCACCTTCTAGGCTTTTGAAACAAGTGTCTCACCAAAGGCTGAAGCAAGACTGCCTTCCTTTGCACCCTTTTTCCCCCTCCTGTTTTTAGACACTGTCTTTACAAAGCTCCATGAAACACAAGCTTTTTGCCACCCAGTCCTGTCATTAAAGTCACAAAATAAATGTGGCTTGGCTAGCATGAGCTGGTGGCATAAACAACTTCACCCCTTTAACAATTCGAGGCACGGCTCAGCTGTCTCTGAAATGAGCTTCCGCTTGCCTGGATGCTAACCCCAAGCCTTGCGGTTAGTGTAACAAGGGTGTGACAGTCACAAAACAACCGGCTCAGGAAGTGCAGAGTTAAAAGACGAGGAGTGAAAACAGGGTGAGAACATGAATTGGAGAGAGAGGGGAGAGCAGTCAAGCACTTGACAATGTCACAAAGGCACTAAAAAGTCAATGGTGGGATTTTTTCCCCATGGTAGGATCTCTCCTACTTCTCACCATCACTTAGAGGGGGCAAGGGGTGTTGTCAAGGCCCACAACATTTTAAGGCTTCATCTGGCATCTAAGAGGGGTTTGAAGAGGGGTTCCACTGCGGGCTGCCACCAAAGTAACCCTTGCTCACCGCCAAAATCCACAGCTCTACCTACGGACGTTCTGCCAAGGGAGCGTGGGTGTACATGTGTGCATTTGCACACCCCAAAAAGATGAGATGGGGAAGGTGCAGGAGTGCATTTACACTGCAAGGAGCCACTGATATTTTTGTGCCTTTGGCAACTGAACAACAGGTGAAGGAAAATCTCTATGGACATCCAATAGGCTCACAATAGGCTGAGCACTACATGACTTGTAGGGGCTGATGTTGGTTTCTTCTGGTTTAGTTGCAAGTAGTCTGGAAATTGGAAAGTTCAGAGACCCAGAGCTCGGAAGGGATGCCTTGAATCACTTGAATAGTTGGTAAAAGGATGGAAAGACAAAAAGTGAGGCATCAAAAAGCGAAGCCACAGAGAGAGAGAGTAAGAAAAGAAAGTGGGATTTTTGGCAAAGTCCCACTGTGACCCAGCCTGTGCCTGATCAAGTGGCAGGGAATAAACACATCTGGCTGCACCAAAATGGGGAAGTTTGAATCACTGCTATTCCAATCTTCTCAGATATTTAAAGTCCTAAGTCCTCAAGCTGATTTCCTTAAGTTCCTCTTATAGACACTAGTGAGTGTGCATGTGGTCTGCGTGAGAAGGAGGAAGGACAGAGGATGGAAACAAGAAGCCCCTCTGGATGCCAATTCAGAGCATGGAAATGGGGATCCTTTCTGTAATTACCTTCTGGAAGAGCCTGGCTCTTTCCCTGCCCGTGGCAATCCCCTGCGGCTAGCCTGGCAGCAGCGGGCACGAATATGGCTGGTGCCGGTATGGCAGCATGCAGGTCTGTAGGGGTGGCTGGTCCCCAGGCAGGGCGATGGGAGGCAGATCCACTGCAGGAGCCAGGTCGCCTCATTTTTGTGATAGTGGGTCCCAATCTGGAAGCCCTGCAGTGACCGCTTATCATTCAAGTGATGCTCTACTTGTACTTTACCTCTAAACAGGCCTCAGTAGCCCACAGAGAAGAAAAGACACAGAAAATACCTCAGCCCCACAAATGCTCAGGCCCACAAGTCCTGACCCAGGTGAAATGACTGCCCTGGGAAGCAAACCCCAAAACTGCTCCAAAAACTCGGACAACACTGTCTGAGGCACGTGTTGTGTCGCACACAAAGGCTTGGGACACCTCCCCTTTCATCATGCCAGGCGCCTCTCGGGGCCAGCTCTGCCTTCCTGCCCGCCCCACACCCAGCCCAGGGGAAGTTGCCTGCAGTGATGAGCTTTTGTGCAAGTGATCCTCTTTTCATGTCAGGCAACATCAGAGTGAGAAATCCCCCCCAGGCTCCTCTGAGGAGCGTGCCTATGGTTTGGGAGTAGTGGAAGCCGAGCGCAATCCAGGAGCTCCCCTGGAGGGGTGTCAGAAAAGAGAGGGACAACCTCTCTGAGGGGCTCGACATGACGGCCAAAAGCTCAGTGAATATATTGTCATTACCAGAGACATTAAGTTTTCAAAGATTCCTGCAGGACTCTCTTGGAGATGCGCTTATAAAATCTTACATCTTTGCCCTACGGTTCTCTGAAGTTTGTCATTAAGATGCTGGTGGCTAACGAGGCTGGCGGGCAATCAGGCTCCACGGCATAAATGGCGGTTCATTCATGTCCTTCTCACTTTGTGGTAGCTTGGGGTAGTGGAAGAGCTTTGCTTTGACCATGGACGTGACCTACAAGGCATCATGCTCATTTTCACATGGTGTTTATGACAGTGTAGGAGTGCAGTGTGCCAACCAAGGGCTCCCTGTAAGCCTTGGGGTCCCGCTCACTGGATTTTCTCACTCAAGAAGGAAAAAGCAAAAGGTAGGGTCCAGGTAATGTCACAGAGCTAACTGAAGTAGCACTGAGCAAATGGGACATTTTTCTATTTCAAACATCACCAGCTGACCAGAGGTCACTGGAGTTTCTTAATGGAGGTGATGTAAAGAGCAGAGAGAGCACAGCTCGCTTCCTCTAGGGATTCCTTGAGTTACAGGGTGGCATCTGGAGAATCTCTCCATTTATAAACAGAATGATTTGGGAAGTTTCGGTTACATTAGGACTGATGGATCAGGTCATAATGTGCAGCCTTTATACTGAATTAATAGATTTCCTTCTCCTAAGTGTCTTGGAGAAAGAGAGATTGTATAGCTGTAGACAGATTTGAAGCTAGATAGTGTCTCTGAGATCCTCCTACAAACACAGGCAAGGAGTGCCACACTAGCAATGCCAGCTTACATTTAACAAGTGAAGCCCCTTTTTTATTGAGAGGGGTGGGAATGTTGAAAAGGGTCCATATAAAAATATTCTCAAAGTGAAACAAAGCCACTGGAGGAGCAGAGCCCTCCAGCACTGCTGAGCTCAGCTCTGAAGTTGGATGGCTATAGCTTTTCTGTTTCTTTTTTTTTCTTTTTTTTCCCACGGAAAAGCAGGCAGCTCGGGAGGTCCCAATCTGCTCTGCCTCTCATGTTGCTCTGAGGAGCTTCCTGCCCTTTCTATTCCTGACGCCTGTTGTGAGCCAACGAAGAGTTAGCTTAATCAGCAACACCAGCCACCGATTAGTGCCAAGCTGTTGTCATTAATCACTTCAAAAATTACTGCACTGAAAATAGTAGCCAGGGTCAGATGTTCAAAACCTGGCGTGGTTTAACTGGTGTCATTTAACCTCACCCGTAAAGCCAGGCCACACCCCTAAAGAAATATGGTTTACTTGCCTTACATTACATGTCATTTGTGATTTTTTGATGCAAATTCACTCACAGCCTCAGTGACATGGCACAAAAAGCCCCTCTTCACCTTTCCTAGAGGAAATGACTTCTGTGAGTGGCTAAAAAACTCCAACCTGCATTCCCCCAAAAGATGCATAGGGGTACTGGCCTGAGAGTTTGGTCGCGAGTTTCTCTGTGCTGTGGACCCCCCCTCTCCTTTGAAATCTCAGTCCAAGAATTTGGCAGATGCTCTTGGGGCTCATTACATTACAGAGGCAGTGTGTTCATTGCGCTCCCCCGAATGGCATTTTGTGTGCGCTGCACTTGCTTTACATTTGCTATATTTAAGCCAGAGAAATATGCACAGATGAGGAAAAGAGGGCCGTGGCAATGTCTTGGAAGCAGGAAGGGAATGAAAATAATTTCTCAAAGCTGCAATCCTCTGTGCAGAACTGTGGCCCAGGAGAAGGAAAGAGGAGTGCGGTCAGCTCGGGTCGCTGGCCGCATTGCAGACCCAGCTGGGTCACCAGTACTGTTGTCCGTCTGGAAATGCTTTCAGGGCAACTCTGGCTTTATACCAGCGTAACTGGGGCTGGAAATCACTTGAAGCCGTTGCCCCTAAGGACTCTTACAGGGTTTCTGTTACGAAACCATCACATCCGGAACATACAGGAATAGGGCTCTCCAGCACTGTGGGGTTCGTATGTAGCACTTGATTTTGAAACTTGTCTGGCATTATTTGCTCCTTTCCCTCCACGCCAGCCTTTGCACCCTTCTCCTACCTGACCATCATTTTCCCCAGACCATGTTCCTCATCCCTGCAGCTCCCGTCCCCCCTGAGGGACACGCCGAGCAGGAGGAAGGCAGAGGCTGCTTCTCTACACTGCCGCTGGAGGGCACAGTAAGGCAAGCCCAAGCTACCAACCTGCTCTTTCAGTCATACACCTAGGATACCCTCAGTAGTTGCTAACATGTCCCGCAGTGTCTCACCCCATGTAATAACTGTTCTTCATGATCCTTGGTCCTTCCAGGATAATTCCCTGCTTTATAGCATGGAGTGGATGAGGACGGGGCTGGCCCAGCCATGCCTGAGACTGCTAACCAGAGTGTGCTTGGGCACGTACGAAGAAGGGCTTTCTCCTCCTCTATGCTTCAGAGCTTGCCCAAAATTTGCCTCTCAACTGCAGATGAGGCTGCAAGAGGAGTCTGGAAGTGGACATGGGCTAGGTCGACATATTAGCTGCAGTCCTGATCTAGCCAGCAAGTGGTTACTACTGTCTAGTAACATGGGTAGATGTGGCATCAATCCCTAAGAGGCCCCCAAACACAAGGGGGAGTTCAGCCCCCTGTCATGATGGAAGATGAAGTTTGTGGCAGGGAGCCAGGTCTGAGCACTTGAGAGCTGAGAAACAGGAAAGAGCCAACAGATTACTCAAAGACTCAAGAGAATCCTGACGAGGAAGTTGGGATCAGAGCGACTTTCTGTCTACAAAGCCAAACCCTTTCCTTAGAAATGGTCTAACTGGGCCTTCTTGATCTTCTATACATTGGTTGTACTGGGAAAGACACTTCGCCTGCGTGGCAGCCTCAAGGAAGTATCTCACATGCTGCAGACCCACGGGAAGTATTGCATTCCACTCTCTGCTTTCCTCTGGGCAAGGTAGGAGCGAGGGTTTCGAGGCTGTCCAGCAGCAGGACTTCAAGCCGGCCCATCGCCAACAGCATGGTTGTCTGACAGCCACGGTCCCAAAAAGTAGACTGACAGCACCATGCCTGTTGCTTCAGATCTCTGATCACTACCACAGCTTTGATCATCGCATTGCGTAGCTGACTTCCAGCTGTCCAGGAAAGCAAAAATAAGTTTCCAGCAATTTTTCGTGTGCCTTAATTAGAAAACAAGGAACGCTTTTCAAAAACAAGGGCGGGGGGGAAATAAGGCTAGAGCTGCAGTACTAGACATGCCATCCACACACTTGGCGTGTACTTAAGAGCGTCTCAGCCGGCCCTGGTTGCTAAGCACTCTGAGAAACTGGAATGTGCTGCTCCCTCCAGCCCTCCATGAACTCCTCCTTGTTGCCACTCAAAGACCGCCCTGAAGAGGCATCGGGGCTGATTTTGAATGGAGGACAGTTCTAGGGGAAAAAAAAGGCAATCAGTGGCTCCTTCGTCCTTCTCCCCCAAGTTATATACGTGAGGGCAGGTACGATGTATGTGCAAACACCTCCCAAAGTTAACTTGCTATCTTCAGATGGTGCTGCTCCTTGATATTCCAAGTGTGTCCTGACCACCATGCCACAGGGCACAATCACTGCATTACACTTCAGTCATTCCCAAAGATCTAGCTGTGCTGAGCATCTGGCCAGAAGTCCCAGAAGATTGAGTCTGTTCCTAAGTCACTGCAGAAGTTCAGCTCAAGTAACTTTTTCCCACAAAGTGGCTTGAGAGCTGCAAGTGGAAAGCTTTACAAAAGCAACATCAAGAAAAATGAGGAACTTAAGGGTGGAGCAGCAACACAGTGATGGGAAGTAAAAGGGAGGAAATGGTTGCACAGTGGTTAGAGGATGAAAAACAAGGTGAAAAACAAGTGGTATCTAAAGCTTTTAGAAGGAGAGCAAGAAGTGTTACAGGATGATGATAAGCACAAGCCAGATGTACTGGGCAGGCTTGTCTGACAGAGAAGATCTAAATATGGGAACAAAGTCGGCCCAAAGAGCAACGTGGGCAGGGTGTAGTATGGAGAGTAGGAGAGCTGTGGCAGCACTTGAATATGTTTAGCTGGAAAGAGTAATGGTGAACTTGCATACGGTCAGCAAGTCAAAGCTCACGTCTTGCCCAAATTGCTCATGGCAGGAATCAGGCTCTTGCTTTTCATCTCTCCAGTAAAAGCCTTTCCAAGTGACAGTTCTGGCACTTGCTGTGTTCCCCACTCTCAAATCTGATCATTCAACTCTTTTTGTGGACCGAGGTCTCCAGGTAAGAGCACTCAGGTTTGCTGCCTGTGTTCCCACAGGAGGCTTGCCTGGATGTGATACCTACTGGAGACGTCCCGTAGGGGTCTGTCAGCGATACGAAGATGCCGCGTGCTTCCAGGCACCCCCTTCTGAGCAAGGGACTTCCACAGAAACACAGCAAAGAGGAGTTACAGCAGAAAAAGCCCCTATACAAACCACCTTCCTGAAAGGCTAGGGCAGGCCTGATCTGCCTCAGACGTCCAAAGCTCAAAGCTGCCGTCTGCCCTCCTGTCCCCCTTACCTCCTTTGGCCTCTCAGTGATCCGAACATGCTGACGAGAAACCTCCATGCAAATCGCCGTCTGCATGGTCTGCTGAGCGTTGCCACCCACCACTAACCCTCCCTTTCAGGTGAAGTCACCCAGGACTGGCTCAGTCCTTGTGTCTGAGCATAACACACGTACACCCCCACAGAAAGCAGGGGAACTGCAGCAGTATCCCACATTTTCACGGAGGTCCTCACAGTGTCCTCCCACATAGCATCTTAAGGGGGAAAGAGGGTTTCCACAGATCTCTGTCCAGGCTACCGGATCCCACTCCCCCTTTCCAGGTTTCTCTAGACAGCATGTCTGCAATGGACCTGAAGGCCAGGGGGTCCTCCTGCTCGGCTGATTCAGGGGATTCAGTGGCCTGGAGCCTGTGGGGTGATGGGAAAAGTGAAATATTTCTTGTTACATCCACCCCCCAGAGCGATGTGTAACTGATGTATATCAGCTAGAAAATCCTGCCCAGCCCTTTCAAGAAGCCTTCTGGGTGCCTGGGAGGAGCAGAGCATTTAGGTATTCTGAGACTGTAATCTCTTCCCTGATAATCCTGATTTACTCTTTGGCCTGAGAGCAAAGGCTAATAGAAAGCAAAGTGTCCTGGCAAAGCCCAGCAGGTAATTTAGGAACTCTGGCTTAGTTCTCTGGAGTCTAATGTGGTGTTGCTATTGCTGGCAATTAGTGTTTGTGAAGGTGCACTGGAGTAAGCGCAAGGTAATTGGCAATTACTGGTTTGGAGAGGTCACTGTTTTCTGTAGACAAAGCTAGAATCAGCTGTTGTCACTTAGAAATTTCACTGGGGACAGTCATGCTGACCTATTTTTAACATAACAACAGATTACACTGCAAAAGTGAATAATTTATAGTAGTAGCATGATCACAGCCACAATGCAACGGCAGCTTCGGGTTCCTGCCTAATTCTGGAGGGAGACAGAGCTCTCTGGTATTTTCCACTGAATTAGCAAAACAAGGCGCACGTGGAATGACCGACCCCAGCCTTTCAAAAGCATGTGTGTCAGGATGAATACATGTTTGGAACTATGAAGTGGGGCAAAGATTTTTATCTAGAGCATCCATAAACATACTCGTTCTCCCAGCAGTTTCGGCAAGCTACAGGACTGGGAGCAGGGAAGTGGGAACCTGCGTAGGGTTGGGGGTGACGGAAAGGAGGAAATTAGCTTTCTGGGTTTGCTATGCAAAGAGAAACAGCTCATACATCCCTAGCACATGTATTTGCATAGGATTGAGAATGCTTCCTTGAAAGAGGAGGCTGCAAATGAATGAGGTATTTGCATCTGCAACCTTAAGTTCAAAAAATCTTCTGCGAGATAAGGCCAGAAGGGCCAGAGGGAATTTGTTACACATAGAGTAATTGCCAAGAACTACTGTAGGAGGCCCAAGGTTGAAGTAAGATGCTGCAATTAGTATATGGCACTGAAAGCCTTTAACAAATTAGCCTGGCTTGCACAGTGAGAGCTGCCACCCCCTAAAAGGCTGAAATGGACTCAAAAGCATATTAAGTATGCATGATGAGACATTTATAGCTTTCAGCATTGCCACAAATATTCCCTCTCCTCTTCCCCTGGCATTCCACAGCGCGACGTGCGCAGCTGCTTTTTCCAGAAAGCAACTTCTCCGCCTTGGCCTCAGAGTTCACATCCTATGTGAAACACATGAAATGGGGGCGTAGACTAGTCAGTCAGAGACACAGAAAGGTCACCCTAAAAATTTTGCCTTGCAGCTACAGCACCAGCAGTGTGCCAGCGGCGGCCCCTACACTTTTTCTAGTGGGGAAGTGGGTGCCTCCGGAAAAGCCACCGCCGTGATTGCTGTTGAGCCCATCTGAACTCAGAAACCTTGGAAACGGCCCTTAGGCCCCAGAGCTCTGCACGCCAGTGTGAAGAGCATCCTCCTCTGCTTTTACTGAAGCTGGAGTCATTTTCCCTCATTTCTACTTCTTAAGGCTACAGGGTGCTGTTTATTTTCAGCATACAATATAAATACCACATGCTCATTATTACTGCTGAAAATTTCTTAAGTAGATAGGTCAGCTGGCAGCTTGAATTTTTTATTCAGTGAGGTTTTGGTTTTGTTTTTTTTTTTTTCCATGCACAATGCTCTGTGAAACCCCAACTCCTATTCTTTGTTGTCATTTCCTATACTCCTCCGTACGGTATCATCCGATGCATGACAGGTCTGTGTGCTGCACCAAAAATATTTGCATTTGAAAGAGTGAGTCTTCCTATCCTGACCCAAACAGGGAAAGACAAAGGCATATAGGGAGGCTATCAGTGTTGCCTCCTCAAGCCACCTTCCACATTGTGTCCATTTACCAAACCCATCGACTTGCCAGGGGTTCCCTCTGCCTCCCCAAAAGAAGCACTTCAAACTGTTTAAGAGACACAAGGAACAGCGTGTTGAAGGAGTTTTATGTGTTGGAAGAGGAGCAGCAAGTCATACAGAAAACAAGACATGAGTGATGGCTGAAGTAAAGTCCACTATGAAAAAAAGCTGCAGAAGAGAAACAGAGAAGTCTTAAGGCCAGAAATAAGTATGTTCAGTATATTAAGTATATTGTTCAGCCTGGCAAAGAGAGGACTCCGAGGAGACCTTACAGCAGCCTTCCGGTACCTAAAGGGGCCTACAGGAAAGCTGGAGAGGGACTTTTGACAAGGGCATGTAGTGATAGGACAAGGGGTAATGGTTTTAAACTGGAAGAGGGCAGATTTAGATTAGATATAAGGAAGAAATTCTTTACTGTGAGGGTGGTGAGGCACTGGAGCAGGTTGCCCAGAGAAGCTGAGGCTGCCCATCCCTGGAAGGGTTCAAGACCAGGTTGGATAGGGCTTTGAGTGACCTGGTCTAGTGGAAGGTGTCCCTGCCCAGGGCAGGGGGGCTGGGATTAGATGATATTTAAGGTCCCTTCCAACCCAAACCATTCTATGAGTCTATGATATTCTGAATTCTTACCTCTATAGAGAGACGTATTTATAGTAACTAGGGCTATACGTTTCGGAAGAAAGACTGAATTTGAAGAAAATACTTCAAATCTCTGGGAAAATACAGCTTTCCTGCCTTTTTACCTTGCTCAGGGTAATACAGGAAAGAGTGCTCGAGGGGAGAAATGTAAGCTCCATTCATCACAATATTCTTTCCTTTGCATTTTAACTTTAACTGCTGTCTTCAGCCCTCCTGATACCCGAATTTCGAGCCCACTTTCGCACACGCTACAACGCAACAGAGGCGGCAGACAGCAGCCCCCCACCCCGGCCGCGGGGAAGGGGAGCGGCGGCGACCCCCTCCCCGGACCTCTCCCGGGGGAGGTGGTGGTGGGGCACACACATGCATCAGGGGGGTTTCGCGCATCTCCCACCCTTTGGCCAAACACCCGCCGGGCAACAAGCGTCGAGTGAAAGAAGGGACAAAGCCCCGCCGCCGCCGCTCCCAAAAAGGGTCAGAGCCTCCCAAAAATGGGGATGCCCGCGAGGGGGAG